>OW203762.1:4110395-4298389 GCA_934045905.1 Leuctra nigra | reverse complement strand
TATGAAGTATATGAATAAAAATAAAATTTTCTTGTTATATAAACCGGAAGTGACGTCATAAATACGCAATATTTAACTTATTTCATCAAATTATACTTTAAATACATATATAATTAACTTACATTGTAACATAGACAATAAAAAATATATTGTCAAGTTGCAGTGTTCACGGCCGCCAATCCTGAAACCGGAAGTGACGTCATACATCGAAAACGTCTGTACCGATTGCCACTGAACAATTTCCTGTCTATTCATTCTGCAATCTATTTGATAAATCAATTGGGATAAATGCATATACAAATTACCGGTACCGAAAATGGCAGCTGGTACCACTAAATGAAACCGGAAGTGACGTCATATATTGAAAACGGCATGTCCCGATTTGACGGAAATTAGCGCTAATGAATTCAGAAGGTCATTCATGACGTATCAACTAGATAAAACCAGATTGTTTTCTTATTACCTATACCGAAATTGACGTCATAAATATGCTAAATGACGTCATTAATATGCTAAATTACACTAAATTCACCACTTTGTATTTTTAAATAGTTATTAAGTAAACATACATTGTTAATAATTATAAATTCAAGGTTGCAGTGTTCTCAGCCGCCATTTTCTAAAACCGGAAGTGACGTCATATATCGAAAACGGCTGTACCGATTGCAACCAAATTGTGTAATTCTGTAGGACTAATATTGATGAATTCAAAACGACATTATTTTCGGCCGCCATTTCAAAACCGGAAGTGACGTTATATATCGAAAACGGCTGTACCGATTGCAACCAAATTTTTTAATTATGTAGGACTAATAATTATGAATTAAAGACGACATTTTTTTCGCCCGCCATTGTCAAAACCGGAAGTGACGTTATACATCGAAAACGGCTGTACCGATTGCAACTAAATTATGTAATTATGTAGGACTTATAATAATGAATTAAAGACGACATTATTTTCGACCTCCATTGTTAAAACCGTAAGTGACGTCATATATCGCAAACGGCTGCAACTAAATTATGTAATTATGTTGGACTTATAATTATGAATTCAAGAAAACATTATTTCTGTCCGTCATTTTTAAAACCGGAAGTGACGTCATTTATCTAAAATGGCTGCACAGATTGCAGCTTATTTATGCAATTATGTTTCACTTATAACTATGAATTCAAGGGGGCAGTATTATCGGGCGCCATTTTTTAAACCGGAAGTGACGTTAGATATCGAAAACGGCTGGACCAATTGTAATGAAACTTAGGCTATTCTTCTGGGATAACAATTTAAGCTTACACCAACGCAACTTTTCTTAGTCACCAAATCGGTTGAGGCGTATTTTTTTAAATTAATTAGTCCTTCCTTCGACGTGTGTTACAAGCTGTAGTAATAAACTAACAAAAGAATGTATTTAACAAAAAAATGTATTTAAAAATGGGATGTGCCAAGTCCTTTTTTTAAGTATTACTCGGGGGTTTATATTTTTATTTCAATGGTACAATTAAAATTTGGAAAATTCGTTGACTTGGCTCCTTTTTTGATATCACTCCTTTTCGGTGCTGATTTTTTTAAAGTAAAGAGACTTGGCTGCCTTTTTTACACGGAGTGTTTTTTCTAGGATTTAAAATAACCTCAAGAATGAAGAACTTGAACATTGATGAGACAATAAGTTATGAAAATATGAGGCCATGCCTGATTTAATTCCAGTCCACAATGTTTGTTTGTCAAGCTTTCTTACAGCGCATGTGCAGTCAGTCATCGTCATCATTCATCAAAGTCTAAATTCAATGCACTAACAGATTGAGTATTGTGTCAAAGCAGTATGTGTATGTCCGTCGAGAATCAAGATCAGAACATGCAATGCAACACGTGTCATTATGATGCATGGGAAGGAATTGGGTTGCACGCGCATACGTCACAGCTGTTTGAGTTTTGTTTTCACAACAGTAGTATTTTTTAAATGGAGCGCTTATAAAAGCTTTCAAGCTAATGCAACAAAAATATTGCAACACATTAGAGTAAGTCGTTAAAAAATCGTTTACCTAGTAGAACGTTTAATGAACGACCCTTAGTAATACATTGACAAACAAATCTAAAAAGACACATTGAAGAACCATAAGCGTCCAATTACCTTCTCCAGACCCTTATTCTATAACAAAAACGAAACCATTTCGTTTCGGTCTGAAATCATTTCACGTCTATAAGGAAAACAATGTGAACTTTTTCCAGACCGAAATGATTTCGTTTTTGTTATAGAATAAGGGCCACTGGCGTAACATCGATGTTATGGTGGCCCAGGGCTAGGGGGGGGGGGGAGTCGATAATTTGGATCGAATTATATTATATCCACTAGGAAAACGCTCAGTGTAATGCGTTGATGAGTGAGCACGAGTACGTGCACATTCTCGACTCGGAAATGCGTACACAACGCCCAGAAAACATATAAAATATGGATGATCCACTCAATCAACATAAAATTACCTATCTGCTTTTCATTGAAACGTGAAAATAGCATCTAAACACTCTGGTACGTAAAGCAAATCAGATTCATGTTGCAGTGGAATAACAGTCATTTCGATACTTCATTTCTGACAGGTATTAAAAATGTCAATAAGTGCATAGGTACGTTCGTTGATTGGGATGAGAATTTGTAAAATAAGAGACATTGTTGGTCTTAATGATCATGCAAAATATGAGTTTGATCAGATTTATCGAAGACCATTTTCATGTTTCAACCTATCAGGAGATATTTATTTAAATTTTATAACCAATGAAAGGATATCAAAATAAAATTAGGGTCTGCAAACAGATAAGGTTGTCTCTACATATTGTGTGCAAAGTTTCAGATCGATCGGCGACTTCTATTGCTCCAGGTAGCAGCCAAAAAAAAAGTCAAAAGAGTCAAAAGGAGTCGTTTGCTCAATAACAAGCAAAAATATCGATAATCGATGGTCATGAAATGAGTAGGTACCTAGTAATTTAAAGAAGTGACCAATTCGGCCACAATGCGTGTTTTAATTGCGTTAAAACGTAGATATACAAGAAATATTCTGAGGGATGGTGGAGGGAGGGGGGAGGGGCAAAATCTGAAGTTACCAGTCAATCGCCCTCCATTCTAATTGAAAAAGAATTCTCTACAACACGAAAAATAGTCAGTAAAGTACACAAAAGATTTGTTGCGATGAAAATATAGATGTATGTCAATTTATTTTGTGTTCTCTCGTCAGCACCTCATCTTCGGATACCTCGTCTCATCGTGCCCCCCCCCCCCCCCCCCCCCTCCTCTTCTCTCACTCGTCGTCAGCACCTCGGATTCTCAACTTGCTTTCCCCTCCTGTTCCTCACCTCCGCGTTCCTCTTTTTCCTCTTCTTCTCCCTCTCCTCATACGCCTGCTCCTCTTCCTTGTTCTTCCTGTTCATCTTGAACATCCGCATCTTGTTGGTCCATCGCTCCAGCGCCTCGCCTCCGTACGCCGGCCGATGTATGTGCTGCTCCCAGGCGGCGTCGGCGGAGATGTCTTGAAGCGCGTACTTCTTCATCGGCACTTCCCCCTCTTCCTCGTCGTCGTCGGGAACACAAGGATCGGGCTGCGCGCAGGGGCCGGGCCTGGCCGCCGACGTCCTCGCCAACGCCGGGGACGACGCGGCGGCGCGGGACGTCTGTTTGGCGCTCTCCTCGACGAAGAACGACACCATGTTGGCGAAGGCGATGGAGGAGGAGTTGCTCGACGTGCCGATGGAGTTGAAGTGCCCGGCGATGTCGAGGTCGCGCTGATCACGGATCTTGATGTCGGCCAGCCAGAAAGTGAAGAGCTCGTCCATGGCGCTGGGCTTGATGTTGGTTCAACGAACACTATAAGTCGAGAGCTGAAGGCTGAGGTTTGGAAATATTGTGGAAAAGTTACTTCGCTAGCTGATTGAAAAGGAAAGTGTATGTGGATTTTGATATGTACTGTACTTGGAAATATTTGACTTGCTAGCGGTCCATGTCTTAATTTTTTTGTAAGTTTTGAAATAAATGTTTCCATGTACAGCGGTAGGCCGTGAGAAAAAAACAAGGTGGAATATTATCTCTTTGAAATCGAACTTATTTATTTATTTATTTATTCAAAACATCTTGCAATAAAAATTGTACATTTTATGTGGCAAGGAAAACAATCACAATCACAAACCATAAACTTCAAATTCACAATAACGTTATTGAGCGAGCGAAGCGAGCGTCTCCTTTTGGCTCTTTTGGCACCGAACCTCTGTTTTTTTGTCTGTTAATAGAAGCAATAGAAGTCGCACCGATCACCGATCGATCTGAAATTTTGCACACATGTAGAGACAACCTTCTCTGTTTGCAGACCCTAATTTTTTTTGAAATCCATTCATTTGTTCATTGGTAAAATAAATATCTCCTGAAAGGTTGAAAAATGAAAATGATCTTCGATAAATTTCATCAAACTCATATTTTGCATGGCCATTGGGACCAACATTGTCTCTTATTTTACAAATTTGCATCCTAATCAGTTAGGAATGTATGAACTTTTTTATTGACATTTTACATAGCCTTCAGAAATGAAACATTGAAAATGATTGTTTTTCCACTTCAACTGAATCTGATTTGACAACAAATCAGATTAGTACAAGTATGTTTAGGTGCTATTTTCAATTTTCAGTGAAAAGCAGATACTTTTATGTTGATTAAATGGAGCATATTTTAATAATTCAATATGGAACGTATTTCCAAACAAATCGTTTTGAGTCTTCGCAAAACTAAGGACCTTGATTGACTTTTCGTAAATTCATATAGTTCTGATGGCCGTGCTTCCTGTGTGTTTCATCATAGACATGTTTCATAGAGTGGCGTTTGTTCTCTTCTTGTGATCACATGTCGTCATTTCAAATCTCTCCAGATTGCTTATTTTCGTTGAAAATGTTTGGCAATTTGGTGTTCTTTGTGAATGTTTTAGTAAAGTTTCTCCGCTTTTATAGCAGGTGAACATTATTTATCGAGAGTTTTTGTCAGCACATTGATATTTCATAATAGTATTCTTCTACCTAGGTACTTGTGGAAACGTTGGACTCGCATTCCGTTTCTGAGCTTCTGTCTAGCCTGACATTTCCTTGAAGGTTAATAATTTTTTTAAAGGTTTGATTCATTCAGTTCAAAACATTACATAATCTTATTATAATTGTGGAACGTTGGATTCATTCCTTTTATAAACTAGGTAGAACTGTTTATCGTTTAATCTAGGTTTAATAACGTTAAAACGTTTATTTATGTTTTCTAGGTATGTGTTAACTCATCTTCGTTTCTATGTTTGCGCACGTTTCCGGTGCTCGCTCATCAACGCGTTTCACGGAGCGTTTACCTAGTAATAATACTAAGAGAACAAAATTACAAGGGAACAAAATTAAATACAAACTATAAAACATCAACATCCATCCCTTATCAATTCCTTAACTCTTCACAGTACAATCTTCCAAAACCAGCTCCAACAACACATTCTTATCAAAACCATTCCAATCTCGGACCGTTCTATGTAGAAAGGAATACCTCCCTATATCTGTTTTTGAAAAATATTCCTTTAACATGCCAGTGTGTGTCCTCCGTCCCTCTCTCTCAATATCCACCAACAAATCTCGCAATTCATTCCATCCACCAATGCCTTGTCGAATTCTGAACATATTACCTAACCTTGTCAACTTTCTCCTATCTTCCAAACTTTCCCATTCCAAAGATTCCAACAAAGCTGTAGGGCTAATTCTTTTCTTTACAACAATTCCTTGATCGTTTCTGAATGTAGTAAACCTTTTCATTTTATTTGTTACCTTTCTTGCAGCAATTCTCTGAATTTTCTCAATCTTGTAAATGTCATTAATTTTATAAGGGTCCCATACGGCACCACCATATTCCAAAATTGGTCTAATTAATGCTCTAATTAATACTTTTCTGCTCTAAAAACATGGAAACCATAAACCTGACACGATTCCAATGTGGAAAAACGCTCTGTGGAAAGCGTTGATTACCGAGCATCTTGAACCAAATTGCTCGGAACACAATATCAGTTTTAGCTTTGATGGAACGCCCATGGGCCATAATGGACAGCTGATTGTTCCTTGACTGCAAGATAATAAATCAATCGCAGACAGTTCATATATCAGTAGGTATCTCTCAGCTCAGAGGCAGAAGGGCGGATGTCCATATTTCTCGTTTTTGCTTTGCACACTTAGTAATTGGAATCATGCACCTAATCATGCCATATCAAATGCACCTATTTGTTGACTTGCCAGACTGCGATTATTATTGTTCTCGTTCAAAATGACATAACTGTTATAACAAAAGGGGATGAAGGCAGATATACTGGATTTTTAACACGCCTCAAGAATCATTGAAATGGATCACCCACATTTTCCCCTTGAATGGTGTTTCTATTTATTTTTTAATTTCAGGTCTCACTATGCATAGTGAAAATAAAAATACATACAAAATGGAAAACAGAACCTAAATGGTAAGGTGATGGGACTGTGTTTTCTGTGCAGATGGTAATTTGGTTTATTAATTATTTTACTTCCATTTTGAACATGCCAAATTATTACCAAATTAGTTCACTCCCATTGTGATAAATATATGACAAAACGTATTTTTTAAGAGTAATTTCACTACCTCTTTTCGTAAAAAAGTTAAGTATGTAAATTTCATCAATACACTTATTCAATACATTTTTGGAAGAGTAGTGGAGTCAAGATGTCCTATATAATGGCAAATTAGTGCGTTTGCGATACTATTCGTGAAAATTTGTACCATTACTAATTCAAGTATGAGGAATCCAAAAATCGATGGCACCAACCTGAGTAATTAATACTTTCTGCGTAATTAGCATAATAAGCATAATTAATAAACATGGATAAAATAATATATAATTTTATAATATGGTCTTTATGGGTATCTATCGAAAGCTCGTCATGTCTACAATCCATATAAATTATAAAAAGTTAAATTTTTTCATTCACATAATAATAAACCGTATAATTAATTATTTTATAAAAATCGCCATTCAACAAAAAGCTTAAAATGACCCCTCAGATTTTGATAAAACTTGGTAGGATTGGTCACAAGCCCAAAGTAAAACAAACGTATTTTTTGGTTTGTCCATTTATTGAGTACTTTTGGATTTCCAGACCCTCAAAAATCGAAAAATCGAATTTTGATCAAAATTTTGTGTTTAGGTCCTAATTAGCATAATTAATTATTAATTGATTGGTCACAAGCCCAAATTAAAACATACGTATTTTTTGGTTTGTCCATTTATTGAGTACTATTGGATTTCCAGGCCTTCAAAAATCGAAAAATCGAATTTTGATCAAAACTTTGTTTTTAGTTCCTAATTAGCATAATAAATTCTAATTAATTATGCTAATGAGTTATAGATAGATAATTAATTATAATTTATTATGCTAATTAGGAACTAAACACAAAATTTGATCAAAATTCGATTTTTCGATTTTTTAGGGCCTGGAAATCCAAAAGTACTCATAAATGGACAAACCAAAAAATACGTTTGTTTTACTTTGGGCTTGTGACCAATCCTACCAAGTTTTATCAAAATCTGAGGGGGTCATTTTAAGTTTTTTGTTGAATGGCGATTTTTATAAAATAATTAATTATACGGTTAATTATTATGTGAATGAAAAAATTTAACTTTTTATAATTTATATAGATTGTAGACATGACGAGCTTTCGACAGATACCCATAAAGACCATATTATAAAATTATATATTATTTTATCCATGTTTATTAATTATGCTAATTATGCTAATTACGCAGAAAGTATTAATTACTCAGGTTGGTGCCATCGATTTTTGGATTCCTCATACTCAAAATAGTAATGGTACCAATTTTCACGAATAGTATCACAAACGCACTAATTTTAGACATCTTTACTCCACTAGAGTAATAATTTCAAGTATTGCAATTTTCTAAAGTCTGGAAATATATATAAGATTTAAATATTTTGACACAAGAATAATAACACATGGAGTATTGGACGCAATGGCTCTCGCAATGGCTCTCGATAGACAATATGAACTTCTAGGAGACATTTCGGATTTAAGCATAGTTATTTAATGTATGTGGGGGGTGGGGGGTGGGGGGTGGTATAAAGTGTAAGTTTGGGATTTCCAATCCACTTTTTCGAATTTTATTTTATGTATGTACACCCGCATCTGTATGTTGTGATATAACCAGTCTTTCTTGCAAGTCATCCCTCTGTAAATCATCTGCGTACGACTGGTAGCCGCTACTGGGGGAAAGTTTATCACAGCATAATGAACTAACGAAATCAGGGGCGGTTTGGGATGAAAAGGACCGGAATGCGATGAGGCAAAGGGCCCGGATAAAATTTCACAGGGCCCGTTAAACTAAGTAGAGAGTAAAAAGTATGTAAATGACTAAAAATGCTGGTTAATTATGAAAAACGACAGTTAAATGTATTAAGGGCCCTTAAACGACAGGGGCCCGGGATGCGATTGCACGCCGGGCCAGACCGCCACTGAACGAAATGCATCATCTCAAATACTTACCTCAATTTCTTAGAAGAAAATCATACAGTATATTTTTATTAGTGTCTTGAAACATCCTCGAAATATAGTTTTGGTGTGTGTAGGTTACTATAGTACAGTTGGGAATCAACTAAAAAAAAACTTTAAAGTTGCACTATCACTTGTAGCATTTTTTTTAAATGCCATTTCATAAAACCTACATTTCCAACATTTCATTTTCAACTATAATGTGTATAAAAGACTCACTAATGTCCGGTAGTTTCCGACTCCCGCCCAATAATCCAATAATGAGTTTTTAATTTTTTTTTTTTTTTTTTTTTTTTTAATTATATATATTTAATTATATTTATGGGGGTCAAAGGCTAGCTATGGGTACTAGGGAGGTATACCTATGCCAAGTGGGTGTATCTCATTAAAACCTAGTTAATGCCCGCTGGTTTTGCCATGAGGCAAGCTCGAGGTCTCGAGTCAGCAATGGCTATGGCAAATCCTACTTCCACGTCCACGGCGTGACTCCCGGGCAATGCGTGGCGGCCAATGGATGGTCGTCACGTAGCTAACGGAAGAGGGTGACAGGCGAACCTTCGGCGCCTTAAAACCGAAGCATCTTGGCTAAGGGAGACAACTCCGACAGAAAATCCTGGTCCTCCAAGTTTGGGGGTTGAGGCGATGGGCCTGCTCCTCATCACTCGGAAAATAACAATATTGCAAACAAGAATCCTAAATTGCCTCGGAACCCGGACGGATCAAATGGTAATCGACCTCAGCGAGTTAAACGGAATATGAGTATCGGATGTTGGAATGTCCAAGGGATTAGCAATAAGTACCCAGAGGTTTTCAAGGAGCTTGAGAACCTCCAAATCGACGTAGCTGTGCTATCGGAGACCAAAAAGAAGGGTAATGGAAATGAAATATTGGAAGATTACATCCATTTCTACAGCGGAGTAGACAAGGATAGAAGGGCAAAGGCCGGAGTATCGATTGCAGTACATATAAAGCTAAAAAATAGAATTGTTAACTGGACAGCAATTGACGAACGTTTAATCACCCTAGAACTAGCACTTCATCAGCATAGGTTAGTAATAGTAGGCGTGTATTCGCCAAATGATGACGCAGACCGGCAGGTCAAAGACGATTTTATGGAAAAGTTGACGGAAGTGTTAGGCAGTATTGGTGATCGAAAAGAGATTGCCTTGATGGGCGACTTTAATGGTAGAGTGGGAAAAAAGGAGAAACGACGAGATCGTAGGGCAATATGGAGAAGATATGCTAAATGATAACGGAACCAGATTGATTGAGATTTGTTCTCAATTCTCTTTAAGAATTATGAATGGATTTTTCAGTCATAAAGATATCCATAAGTTCACCTGGTTCCAGCCCACCAGAGGCTACAAGTCCATTATTGACTACATCGTCATCAAAAAAAATATTCGCATTAAGTAATTAGAAGTAAAAGTCCAGAGAGGCGCACAGTGCGGTTCAGATCATTTATTAGTAAAAGCAAAGGTTCATATAAATTACAGACATTTTAAGAATAAATCAATTGAACCTAATATAGACCAAGAATCTCCGAAATTTCAAGAACCGAAGTATGACCTACGGGGTTTTGAAAATGACTCGACTGTTTTCTTGTATAAGCTTAGATTAGCTGGGAAAATCAACGCCATATTAGAAGGGACACCAGAACAAAGATATCTATTGCTGAAGAACTATGTACATAAAGCTGCTTCAGAGGCATTAGGCACAGTAGATTCTGGAAGAAAGAAGAAGAATCTCCAAAACCCACATTGGTGGAATGATAGCTTGGAATACCTAACAGAAGAAAAGAGAAGACTTTACCAAAGGTGGCTGTCAACCAAAGATGGGGAAGATAGACGGTTGTACATGCGCTATAATTATATGGTGAAGAAGGAGATTAAGAAAGCTAAGAACACTTTCTGGGATAGAAAGTGTGATGAAATTAATTCACTGTTAGGAAGCTCGCGTTCAAGATTGGCTTGGAAGACACTGGGATCGTTGAAGACGAACACACAGCAACAGTTAAGGATAGACCCAATTGGACATCAGAAATGGCAAAAGCATTATCAAGATCTGCTGACCGAGAACAGACCACTATACAGCAACATAGTGCCAATAGCTCTTGGAGAAGTATGTGAAAAGGTAACATTTGCAGAGATCATGATAGCTCTAAAATCCACGAAGAATAATAGATCACCTGGTCCTGGAAGTATACCTATCGAACTTATAAAAAATGCTCCGTTAGTAATTATTGAATCCCTGGCCGGTATATTTACTGAATGCTTGCGTGGAGGTGAAGTACCGGGGGAATGGAAATTAAGCTACATCAGCTCCATCTATAAGAAAGGAGACAGGAAAAACTGTGGAAACTACAGAGGGATCAGCGTTTTGTCGTCGATAGGTAGGCTGTATGGACGAATTCTGACCAAGCGGTTAGAACTCCAAGCTAGGATCACAGAAGAACAGAGTGGTTTCAGGAGCGGGAGATCATGTGTAGACAACCTTTTCTGTATAAAACAACTTATGGACAAGAGTATTGCACATGGAAGTGAATTACACATGATTTTCGTAGATCTTAAGAAGGCATTTGACAGCGTACCATTAAACAAATTATGGGAAGCTCTGGAAGATCAAGGAGTCCAATCAGTTTATGTAAATGCCATTAAAAAGCTCTATGAAAATTCTGTGAGCTGCGTGAAGAGTGGAAATTCATATTCAGAAGAATTTAAGATCAACAAAGGAGTGAGACAAGGGTGTCCTTTATCACCAACCCTGTTCAAAATATATTTGAACTGTGTTTTAAAGAATTGGTCTAAAAAATGTAGTTCGATGGGTGTTAAAATTGGGGAAGAATACATACACTCTTTACTATTCGCAGACGATCAGGTGGTTCTTGCTTAAGATGAACACGACGCAGAATACATGATGAGGAAGCTTATAGAAGAATACGATTCCTGGGGCTCAGAAGTAAATATGGAAAAGACTCAATGCATGGTCATTGGAAGAGAGGGTCAAGACATTGTTACAGATAAAGGTATTATAAGGTTAACAACAGAGTACACATATCTAGGTGTGACATTGACGGCTGACGGAACGGATGAGAGGGATGTGCTGAACAAGCTGGGCAGGGGAAGAGCGATCACCAGACAACTACACCCAGTGCTTTGGAACGATGTCATCTCAACTAAGACAAAATCACGCATTTACAACTCATTCGTCGAAAGCTGCGCTTTTTATGGATCGGAAATCTGGACCTTATCTTCCCGAATGGCACAAAGAGTCCGAGCAATGGAGATGGGGTACTGGAGAAGATGCTGCAAGGTTACGATACTCGACCATGTGAGGAACGACCGCATACGTGAAATGATGGGAGTGGAGACATCACTGACTGACTACATAGAGATGAAGCAACTCTTGTGGTATGGCCATCTGAGAAGGATGCCAGATGAAAGATTGCCAATGAGAGCATGGTCATGGGTACCATCAAGAAGGACATATTGCTACTGTGTGTCTATCATCGAAGAAGAAAGTGGAAGAGGTTACGAGCCAAGTCAACCAGACGGGAGATGACGACTCACAATCATATTTCGCTGTCATTGAATCTGTCCACGTTCTCGCAGTAAGTACTGAATGGACTACCAGTATCCAAGTTGGACCGTCAAAGACGTCGTTCAAGTTCAAAATAAACACAGGAGCAGATGTATCTTGCATACCAGCTAGATTGTTCAAGAAAGAGAAACTGATTCGTAGTGACGTCCAACTCTATGGTCCAAACAAGACACTGCTGTCAGTAGCAGGGTTGGTTCATGCAACAATGATCTCTGAAGTTACGGGTAAAGCTATCCACGATCAGAAGATCTACGCAGTCGTCGACCTGCCAGCACCTTTACTTGGACGTGATGCAGCAGCAGCCTTGGGAGTGGTGAAACTTGTGGCTGAGACTACGAGCGATCAACGTTCTACAGTCGACCCGAAGCAAGAGTTTCCAAGGTTATGGGAAGAGTTGGGGAAGATTCCAGGTCAGTGCACAATCACTCTAGATCCTCAGAATTCTCCGACGCGATTTCCTGTCCGAGATCCGTACCGATTCCGCTTCGAAAGAGAGTAGAAGAGGAGTTGAAGAAGATGACGGAGAAAGGGGTTATTTCACCTGTGACTGAACCGACAGAATGGTGCGCACCTATGGTTGTCGCTCACAAGCTTAGCGGTGGCGTACGCATCTGTGTCGACCTACAGCGACTGAACAGCTATGTTAAGAGAGAATTCTATCCGATTCCGGCAGTTGAAGAGACACTCGCACTCATAGCTGGCGCCAAGTACTTCACAAAACTTGACGCTAACAGTGGGTTTTGGCAACTCGACCTTGACCCTAAGTCCAGACCATTGACTACATTCCTATCACCTTTTGGGAGGTTTATGTTTAACAGACTTCCATTTGGGATTTCATCCGCTCCGGAGATCTTCCAGCGACACATGCAGACCATCCTGAAGGGAGTGGAAGGAGTGGTATGCCACATGGACGACGTGTTGATCTTCGGCAAGGACTTGGAAGAACACGATCAACGGCTGAGAAGAGTTTTGACAATCTTACAAGACTCAGGTATGACATTAAACCCGAATAAATCACATTTTGCAGTCCAAAAAGTTGATTTCTTAGGACATTTACTTTCACCAGAAGGGATTTTGCCAGATCCTGAGAGAGTGAAAGCCATTGCGGAAATGGAACCACCGACTTACACCACAGAACTACTGAGATTTCTCGGGATGATCAACTTTGTGGGTAGGTGTATCCCTAACAAGTCTCATGTACTAGAACCCCTAAATTCTTTGCTCAAGAAGGGAAATAAGTGGGTTTGGGAGCACAGGCAACAAAGTGTCCACACTTTGTGGCAACACTTTGCCTTCCAAAGTGTCAAGAAACTAATAACCGCAGCGCCGGTTCTGGCCCACTTCGATCCGAAGAAGAAGACAATGATTTCAACGGACGCATCATCCTACGGACTAGGAGGAGTGCTACTTCAAGAAGACGAGGAGAAGAAGATGAAGCCGGTTGCTTACGTGTCAAGAACGCTGAGTGACGCGGAAAGAAGATACGCTAATATAGAGCGAGAAGCGTTGGCGTTAACCTGGGCGTGTGACAAACTTTCGAAGTATATCACAGGGATGTGCGTACATCTTGAAACGGACCACAAACCCTTAATACCTATCTTCACGACAAAACCGATTGACGATTTGTCCCCTCGACTGCAACGATTTCGTATCAGGATGATGAAATTCGCGTATACGATAAGCTACACTCCAGGGAAGCAACTTGTGGCAGCGGACACACTCTCGCGCAAGCCCCTCAGCACAGAAGTTGGTGGGGAATTGGAAGAAGAGACAGCCGCGTAAGTTCAATTTGTAACCCAGAACTTGCCCATCACGGACAGCAAGTTGGCGGAAGTGTGGGAAGCTCAACAGAATGACAGTTACACGAAAACACTTTCCATGTATACAGTTCAGGGTTGGCCGATGAAAGAACACTTAGGACCAGAACTACGTCAGTATTGGCCTTACCGTGACGAGTTGTCAGTGGTTCAAGGGATTCTGATGAAAGGTACTCAACTTGTAATACCACCGAGTTTGCGACGGTTAGTGTTGCAGAATTTGCATGAAGGTCATCAGGGAATAACGAAATGTCGCAGACGTGCAGCCGAACTTGTTTGGTGGCCAGGGATTTCCTCGGAAATAGAAGCAATGATCAGGTCTTGTTCATCCTGCGTGGAAGAGTCACACAACCGACACGAACCACTGAAGCCGTCTGAATTTCCACAACGCCCTTGGCAACGAGTCGCTGTCGACTTGTTCAAATTCAAAAGTTGGTATGTTGTAATCACAGACTACTACTCCAGGTATTTTGAGATAGCTGAACTTTCGAGCTTGGATACCAAGCCAGTAGTAGGCTTTTTGAAGCAAGTATTTTCGAGACACGGAGTACCAGAGAGGGTATATAGTGACAATGGCCCTCAGTTCAGACACGATTTTAAAGTGTTTGCAAAAGATTACGGTTTTGAACATGTAACGAGCTCTCCAATGTTTGCGCAAAGCAATGGATTCGTGGAAGCAGCTGTTAAGATTGTTAAACTACGCTTGAAGAAAGTAGGCGATGTCGATAAAGCATTGATGTCGTATCGTGCAACTCCTCTAAGTAACGGATTCAGTCCATCTCAGTTGCTCTTCAATCGACAGATTCGCACAACAGTTCCGTGCACAAGCGCTCATCTGCAGGCTAGAGTTCCAGATCGTAGAGTCTTGGAAGGGAAGGAGAAGTCGGCGAAAGAAAATCAGAAAATGCATTATGATCGCCGTCACGGGGTACATCAACTTCCAGAGCTGAAGCCGGGAGAACATGTGAGGATCATTGATCAACGTGTCTATGGTCATGTATTCGAGAAAGCTCCGGAACCCAGATCGTATGTACTGCAGACGCCGTTGGGGCAGATTAGAAGAAATCGTTTCCATTTGATTCCCGCTCCACACCGAGAAGGCGAACAAGAGGAAGGTGCAAGATTTCCGTCGAGCGAAGAACCAGAAGCGGTGTCGCAGCCGGCTCCGGATCCAGTAGAGTTTGGAGTCGATAGAGACGAGGAGTCTACAGGAGTTACGAAGACTCGCTACGGTAGAATTATTAAAGCTCCCACAAAACTTGACTTGTAAACTTTAGAGGGGAGATGTAATATCAGTACCTAGTAACTTTAGCATTTGCAGTTGGCAACAGTGTAACTTCAGTAACATTTGACATTGTTAGATTGTCCAGCTTGCTCGGGGAGATCGCAACGTCATGTTCCGTCTGTGAGTCGCGTTGCATATTGTTGTATTTTAAACTATGTTCTCAATCAATAAAACCCGTATAATAAACATTAATTGTGTTTAAACATTATTATACATCGAAACATAACACATTGCGCCCACACCGGTTATTCTATAGGCACGGAATCCTACCCACTTCTAAGTTATGTTTGTTTGCATTTTACCATTATAGTAGGCAGCAGGCAATCTGTGGAGTAATTTCACTTTTAAAACCACTATTTTATGAACTCCTTAGTTCTCTCAACCTGGAGTCTGGAACTAATAATATAAGGGATGATTCTAACAATGGAAATGATTCTGGGCACAAAGTTGAGCTAACTCAAGTGTTCGTAAAATAACGGGTTTAAAATAAAATCCAATCCACAGATAGCCTGCTGCCTACTGTACAGTCAACATGTCATTCTGTCAAATTAGGTAAATGCATTAACACACGGGACACAATTCCTATCAGCTTACTCTCTGCTGTTTCCATCATGACCGAATTCATAGGTTGCATGTGATGTCATCTCATTGTTGCCGTCGCCATTTTAATGGCACGCAGAATAGCTGTGATTCTCTGCTTTTTTACGATATTTTATTGTTAATAAGTACCTGGGAAATTGTATAGGCTCCGGAGATTACTTTAGTACGAAGAGGAATCACTCACATTACAAAAATTCATCGGTTTGCACCAATAAACTTATAAATCTGACCCGTCAACGTGCCAACGTAATGGGTGGACAAATCAATAATTTAGCATTGCTGATATAAAACAAAAGAAGTTCGTGCAAGCTATGAATAGCAGAGGCAAGAAATGTCATGTGACAGCTGTCAGCCAATGAGAGAGCATTCTTCACTGTGCTTTCACTTGAATGTGTCCGTGTTTTAGCTGCTTTCCCACATGTGCATTTCTTTAAGTAATAGTTTCTTCTGTATTTTGTATTAATACTTTTAGATGTAGGTTGATTTACTGAGATATGTGGGAATAACCTACTGTTTTTTTAAAACTTATTTCCATATGAAAAGTTCAATATTTCTGGTGCTTAGATAGCACATGGCACTCTCTTTTGTTTCTATCTAGTAGATTGAATATCAGCAGCATTGTATACTATTCCAAACTGTAATTAATTTCTATTCTTCACTAATACATGAATTATACTCAACCTCCACAGTTATAATTACTCCTACGTGCATAACAATTCCATATCTACCTTTAATTCTGTACCTACCTTAGAGGTAGAAGGCCGGAAGTAAATTAAAGAAGTATTCTCGTACATAATGAATAGCACAGGTCATTGCAAATAAGATTGGATGAACCCAAAAACACTTGTTTTTAGTTCACCTCAAGAATAATTAAAATGAACTTCCGCCCTTCTACCTCGGACAGAGTTATGTTGTCATGGTGAAACAGTCTTCTAGTAATTCGCAATTTCTTTGCAAAATTGTGTAAAATTTAAAAAGACTGCATTTATATCGATAGTCCCTATTGCTTTAAACAAACAGTCAAAATAGTAAATGATGATTAGGACCTACCACCCCAAATGTGGGGCTTTGGAGACAAACTTATGCTTTAAACAAACAGTCAAAATAGTAAATTATGATTAGGACCTACCACCCCAAATGTGGGGCTTTGGAGACAAACTTTCAGTAGGAAACTTATTGTATCTATCTAGTACCATCAGTGGTTAATTTGGGGGCGGACGAGGGTGGCCGCTGTCCACCAACTTATATTCATGGAAGTAAAACTTGGTTTATAATTTTACAAATCTCGTAGAAAGGCACCAAATTTGATCCTGAAGTTCAAAATTTTCCCGGGGCTATGCGCCCCTGATCTGCCAGACATTGGAGGGCTATCCCCCAAACCCCCTATTGTTTTTGAAGGCAAAGATGTTTCCCTATCCCTGACAATCTCAAAGTGTCCGCCCACTTTTTGTTTTACAAATCTACCAATGTTTATAACATGGGAACTGGGACGGCCTCTTTTCAGCAAGGAACATTTTAATTTCCAACAAATTACCTTGACTACTTGATTGCATTTGTTTTCACGCAGCCCTTTGAGCGTGGGCTGTGAACTTGTTACCGTTATGTTGATCGGCTTGCTTTCCAAGCGAGCATTCGATACAATAACATACCATAGCTTTGTCGTCGTGCTATATACAGCGATTTCAACACGTGATCGAGCTCGACCAATCAGCTTCCTCGTGTCAAAACAACGCGGCCGGCGGAAACGTTCAGCTGACTTCAACTATTGCCCGATTCTACATTTAATGTTTGAAATTTTTCATATTGGTTACGAAAAAATGCAATATGTTTATCGTTGAATAACCCTTTTACTAAGTAAACTTTAAACTGCTGCAGTCCTAATTCTTCTAGGGATAAAATTGCAGATAACTTAAAATTTGGAAATTATTTTGAACCAATTAGTGAACTTGATCTGCATGCTTTTACATGTCCAAAACTAACTGGACTTTAGATTAATTATTTAATAGCAACTTCCCTAACAGTGCATTATGAAGAGATGGGCAAATATCTACTTATTATCTACTAGTCGGACAACTACTGGAAATGGCTCAATAACAAAAGGATCGAAATTAAAGATAGACCGCTCAAATATAATTTAATCAAGGATTGAATAAAAGTAAACTTCGTCAACATTACAAATATAATGACAAAACATTGACTGAATAGACAGAATATTATTGAGATATGAGAATAAATAGCAAATAAATAAATATATTAATGAACTTGGTAACAATGTAATATAATAGTAATACTGCAATCAACCCATTCAATCACCACCACATAATAATAGAAAATAACAACAACTGGTCTTAAATCTAATGAAATTACTCTAATAATAATATTAATAATAATAGAGATGTGAAACACTGAAAAAGGAATATTTCGGAAATTTTCCGATTTATAATTCCAATTTTTCCAAGAAAAAATGATCTCGTAAAATGACATGTTTTGAGTTTAACAAACTTAAAATATTCCACATAAAATGCATGTTTGGGGATAAAACATTTAACTTAAACAGACATTTTGCTACTGATTTACTGACAAACTGATACAAGTGGAAATAAGAACACAAGTGACCAACAGCTGGTCTGATACTTGCAAATATATGATAAGAAAATATAAAATCCAATACAATCGGCCTATTCACATGGTTCCGCATTGCAAGTAATGCAATGTTATTCTGCCGCATTCCATGAGCTCCCCCACCCCCAATGTCCTGTGACTGTGAGTGAAAGGGAAAGCAAGGCAAGGGAAGCTAGAACCGCATTCCATCAGGTCCCCCACCCCCAATGTCCTGTGACTGTGTGTGCAAACAACTGCCTGGGCTACAACCCGTAAATGAAAAAGGTGATTTATATTAGAAACCATCCTCTGTCAATCAAGTCAATTCAACATGGTACAAGCGACAGCAGTCAAAATGTTTAGTACTTTAAAACGTACTTTCTGCAAATAACTAAATTAAATCACATTCTTTCTCTGAATGTATCATTTTATTGACTCGGCAACTGGCAAGAGACATAAAGGTACCTCTCAGAGTGATTCACAATTGCTGTATAAGCTAAGGTCGGTGACAGGCTATAAGTTGAACCCTGTTTAGCATTGCCAGGTATAACCCGGCCTGTACCGGCGTAATACCTAGCGCTACCTCGGCGTATCACCTAAAGAGAAGGTTGAACCGGCGCATATATAGTTGGGTAGAGTTAGCACGACGGGAAAAACTTGAGGCAAACATCTCGGCTGGGTTTATTATTAGTATTTATCAACATAAATAACTACCTACATTTCTAGAAACATTACATATCTATATTGTCTAATAATAAATGCATATGAACACAACATTTGATTTGAGTTGAAAAGTTACACTGACGAGATATTGTAATTTTTAGCGCTGGCTATACACAAGTCACGTGACATTTCCTCTCCTCAATCACTACAGCGCTTATGGACGTCACGTGACAGGTGTGTCGATATGTTTGCCTCAACTCGCACAGTGGCAGGATAGGTCAATGCTTTCTCTACCCAACTATTAATGCTCGAAGGGTTCAACTTAGCCTGTCACCGACAGGTCTCTATGTTCAAGCGTCATTGTCTGCAAAGTTGTTACTTTTATTCTATTGTAAAAAATTACGTTATATTTCTTTGAATTTACTCAAGTTGGCTGACACAGAGGTACCCCTTTCCAGCTGTGCTGGTGAGCTAGGTCTCTGTGTTCAAGCCTGTTTCAAGGTTTTTCACTGAACCTCGATATTTCGACAAATTCAAGAGTCACAAGTCATATAACTTTTCCTCTCTCTCTAAGACTGCTTGCTGTCTACTTGACATTTCTAAGACTTATTCTTGTGTATTTACACGTGAAAGTTGGCTTGGCTCACAACACAGTAATTGAAGAATGAATTGACTTGCAAACTCATAAATAACTTGTCAATTAAATGAACCACAATGAACATAGGAAGTGAAAATATTGGAATAATGTAATTTCTTCATAAGAGCTTAGGTACTAAGTAGGACATTTAGCACGTTTCCATGGGAACAAAGTCTTTACCATTGGAACACATTTTTGGAGACTTGGAAATACATCTTGTCATACATCTCATAGGTACAGGTTTTCTTGCCTACATGTCACATGACATTTCAATTTGATTTAAAATTAATGATATTTAAACTTTTTTGGGTGAATGCGTTTGTCATGTGTTAATAATAAAAAAATAGAAGTATAATACAAAATTAATTGCATGTAAACATCACTGCAAACTCTGAAATAACAGAGCACGTATCAGGGTCATTGATAAGTTATGGCATGTTAATGAAATAGAGATGGCAATATTTAATTTTTTTACATCTTTTGATTAATTGTTATGGTGCATTATTTAATTTTTTGATTTTATTTGCATTGACATATTTATATAAATGCACTTTTATATAAATGCACTTATATATTATGCACTTTGGACTTTTTTACAATAGCATTTAAGGTACATCATACTTCATAACCTAGTGTATAATAACTGAGAAAGTATCACAAAAGTAACAGGACATTATCAAATTCTTGTACTAATCAAATCACATAAGATTACTTTGCAACAATTGCACGTAAAAAATACTGTACACTCTGAAGTAACAGAGTATTTGGTATTACAAATTAGTAAAGCCAGTCATGGCAAGATAGTCTAGATAATAACAAGATAGTCTAGATAGTCTAGATAATACTGCGATATTAAGTATAATATAATCACAGACAATTACCACAGAATAGACACAACCATAACACAGACTTGTACTTAAGGGCAAGGATCGGCTGACTGATTCCAGAGAATCAGCCCTAATTGCTATTGTAGGCGGTGTTTTTAAAGGTAAATAAGGCGGGACCAGATTTGGGGACGAATTTGTTGTCATTACTGTGATTGGTCTAGCTGGGAACAATGTTTGATAACGTTGCCTTCCGACTTTAGTTCCCATGCAAAAAATGTAAACAGAAGTGAGATCGGAGACCCCGAGTATTGATTGTCATGATCGCTGGGTCCAGACTGGTTACCAAGTCAAATGACATAATTAGCATCACTTTCACAACACGAACAAAATCATTGTGGATCAAGAATAATCACACACGCAATTAAGTGTTCAACACCTTATTTAATAGATTGCAAATCCGTTTAATGATTTTTATTCCAACCATTATAACGGCGATATATGACACTGATCTTATTTCACCACCTGAGAGTAAAGGCCATTGGACAAATTTGTTTACGAATAGGTAGGTAGTCTCATTTCTCTCTGGGTTCTTTACTAAGAGAATATGTAGCTATCGCAATCAGAGCAAGAAAGTCATTTTAGTTTTTGTGCATGTGGTTCTTGTAGTAGAATGTAGACACTGTCTACTGTCTACTTCTTGTAAGTAGAGAGTAGAAAATACGAAAAATAACGAAATAAAGTAAAAAAATAAACATGAATATTTCCAGCCTTTTCTCCGGACCATAAGTGGAATGTTGTGAAATTTATAAATCAATGAATTAGGTAACACGATGTTGAAATTTTAAAATAATATCATATCAATAATTGCTCAAAACTAGTAGAAAAAAATCAACAAAAAGTCACACATTTTTAATTTTGAATCCTTTGGCACTACACCGAATTTATTATTTTTAAATGGAATGGTTGGAGTAATGATAACGTTCAATACAACAATGAAATAATTGTTAACATCAGTTTCAGAGCCATTTATTGATATGTGAATAGAATCAGCGGTATATGCTCTGTACATTTTTATTGGCAACGTTTCGCCGACGAGGCAGTCGGCTTCTTCAGGCAGGACTTGACTACTTGACAAGGGTGCTAACAAAGAAAGAAATATAAAATGTTTCCACAAAATTACTACAACAGGCTATTTTGTCTGATGTTTTCTCTACGCCATCTGGACTTCTAGCCAAGTTGAACTGCAGTATCCCCAGTCTACACCAGTACTGCAGTCTACTGCAGTAGTGCCTTGGCTCGGCTTCTTGTGTGAGGTCCCAGTGGCGGTGACTTGGCGTCGGGAACGTTACCTCTATTAGGTGGCTCTGTCGGCGCCACGGTGATTATAGCCATCACCGGCTTCCACGCGTGCGGCAGGCGTATAGAGTCATCCCGCTTGTTCATGTTATGCGGGCGGCGTTCTATCTCGATCGCCTCCCTGATGGTCCGCCAGCTTTTAGGCTTTTTAGCTTTTCAGCTTTTTTGTCGTGTTAGACACCAAGGACTACCAGGACAAGATCAGAACACTCTTAACCGACGCAGCATACGTTACCATCCCACGTGACCGTAC
Source organism: Leuctra nigra (assembly GCA_934045905.1). Taxonomy (NCBI): domain Eukaryota; kingdom Metazoa; phylum Arthropoda; class Insecta; order Plecoptera; family Leuctridae; genus Leuctra; species Leuctra nigra. The sequence goes on along the minus strand of OW203762.1, from coordinate 4,276,177 downwards.
CAGAGCCCTCGAGAAGAAGACTCGCGAGCTCATAACTGCCTCACAACTGACCGACCAGGAGAAGGGAATTACCATGCCTCTACCGAACACTTCGCGAGTTCCCCGCTTCTATGGCCTGCCGAAGATCTACAAAGAAGGCGCACCTCTTCGACCCATCGTGAGTGCTGTGAATTCTCCAACGCAAGACCTGGTGAAGTTTCTGGCGAAGATGCTACAGCCGCATGCTGTATGTGCTAAGTCCTATGTTCGAGACTCAGGCCATTTCGTGGAAATTCTCCACAGCATGAAGATAAACCCAGGAGATCTTCTCGTCAGCTTTGACGTCGTGAGCCTCTTCACGAAAGTGCCGATCATGGAAACCATCGCCCTTATCAACCGGAAGTATGACCCACCTTATGACGTCATTAACCTCGCGACACACTGTCTGACCTCCACGTACTTCATCAGCGAGGGCCAGTTCTACAAGCAGGTCGAAGGCGCACCTATGGGTTCACCGCTGTCCCCAGTGATCGCCAACCTGTTTCTCGAGGACTTCGAGACACGAGCTCTGGACACCGCACCGCTTCGACCTCGCTGCTGGCTGAGGTATGTGGACGACACGTTTGTTGTGTGGCATCACGGCGCCGACAAGCTACCCGCATTTCTGCAGCACCTCAATAGCGTGTATGACAACATCCGCTTCACGATGGAGCTCGAGTCTGATGGGAAGCTGCCGTTCTTGGACTGCCTGGTGATGAAGAACGAATATGGTAGCCTGGGTCACGCTGTGTACCGTAAGCCGACGCACACTGACCGATACCTTCACGCGACGTCGCACCATCACCCGGCCCAGCTTAGGTCGGTAGCCTCCTCACTCGCCACTCGCTCCAGACGGATTGCCGACGCCGACCACATCATGGAAGAAGCCCGCACTCTCCAGAATGCTCTCTTATGCAACGGGTATTCTAAGCGGGACTTCCTCAAGGCGTGGAATAGACCACCGCGGAACCCTGACATCGCCAAGCCACTGTCGACACGCAAAGACTCGCCTTCTTGCCATACGTGAGGAAAACCACGGACCGCATCTCCAAGCTGCTGGCGACCGCAAACATCAAGACCATCTTCTCCATCGACCGTAAGATCAGCGAGATGCTGCGGAGCTGCAAGGACAAGATCGCGCTTGAGGAGTTGGGCGTCTACGAGGTTCCATGCAATGACTGCCATAGAACCTATGTGGGACAGACGGGCCGCCACCTCTCCACCAGACTCGGCGAGCACAGGGCGGCGGTCCGTCTCCAGGAGCCCAACTCCTCCCTCGCCCAGCACGCGGAAGCTGAGGGACATACCATTAACTTCGACGGAATGAAGTCCCTCGCCGTGGTCCCCCCTAAAAGCTGGCGGACCATCAGGGAGGCGATCGAGATAGAACGCCGCCCGCATAACATGAACAAGCGGGATGACTCTATACGCCTGCCGCACGCGTGGAAGCCGGTGATGGCTATAATCACCGTGGCGCCGACAGAGCCACCTAATAGAGGTAACGTTCCCGACGCCAAGTCACCGCCACTGGGACCTCACACAAGAAGCCGAGCCAAGGCACTTCGAGATACTGCAGTTCAACTTGGCTAGAAGTCCAGATGGCGTAGAGAAAACATCAGACAAAATAGCCTGTTGTAGTAATTTTGTGGAAACATTTTATATTTCTTTCTTTGTTAGCACCCTTGTCAAGTAGTCAAGTCCTGCCTGAAGAAGCCGACTGCCTCGTCAGCGAAACGTTGCCAATAAAAATGTACAGAGCATATACCGCTGATTCTATTAACAATGAAATAATTATTCGTCGTTTGTCTGACAAATCATTGCTATCAGTGATCTACCTGTGTTCGGGATTAACGTGTGAAATAACACGTAAAATGTAGGTATCATTATTATTCAATTGCTATGATACACATTGCAACCAAAAATATTTCTTTACCTTTATAAAATACAGTTTTCAGTTATAAATTATAAAATAGTGCATACAGTAGAGACACACATTGATGTGCTCTTAGCGAGCGTCGAAATTCATCTATTATTCTGCACTAGCAATTGTAGACGGGAAACCTGTTCGACATTGTTGTCACAATGAGAATAAATACACATCGTGACATAACCTTGCCGAGATTGACGCAAGAATAATAGATAGCCCGAGATGCTTCTATTTACAGTGAATTATTATGGATGCTTAGCGAAGTGTTGCCAATTTTAACAATTATTATTCAATTCGCAGAAATATTTTTAAATCTTCAAAAAAATTACATCTTCAAATTAAATTAAAATAGCATAAAAAATAATAATAAGTAAAGTCTTTGTCAATACAGCGAATTTTCTTACTTTTTTTTTTTTATTATCACATTTATTTACATAAAATTTTTATTCCACACTAGGTAGAGTACATTTTTTATATGCTACATACATTTAGTAATGCCGGCTGCCAGTAATGCCAGGCCTGTCACATTTGTATTCCTTCTCCTCCTCTTCCCCTCCTTTTTTTTCTTCTTCTTCTTCTTCTTCTTCTTCTTCTTCTTCTTCTTCTTCTTCTTCTTCTTCTTCTTCTTCTTCTTCTTCTTCTTCTTCTTCTTCTTCTTCTTCTTCTTCCCCTCCGTCCTCTTCTTCTTCATCCTTATCCTCTTCTACTACCTCCACTTTTGTAACTATTTGTTCCCATGTAATTCTTGATTTTCCCACAAATGTTTCCTTTCAACTTCTTCCCATCTTTCACCTCGTTCCTCAACATCTCTTTTCACCTGTTCAATCCATCTATCTCTTGGCCTCCCAACTTTTCTTTTTCCTTCCACATTCTTTCCAAATTCACGTTTGGCTCTTCTACTGTCTTTCATTCTCTTAAGTTTACCAAACCACCTCAGTCTTTCAAATAAACGACAAATAAAATTGATTATTGTTGACATACAAACTCTCGCTATCAGTGCACTATTATATTTCCATGCTGTCTATTAGGACCCTCCCATCATCCCCTTCCACACAGTTACTGAAACTCCCAGATGTTTACTTGCAACTTCAGTCGATTTCAGTGCCCCTGGTTTTAGGCAAAATACATACAATTGATGGTGTGAGAAAGCAAATTGTGCCTCTACCGATCAAGTTAGAAAAAAAGTTTCAAGAGCAAAGTTGCTTGAAATTAAATCTAGTTTGTGCGTCGTTGAGCCAATTTTTAAAATTAAGTTTTTTATTCTCGCAATATATAACTACTTATAACTTTAAGGTGATTAAAAATTTCAAAAAAGTGGTCAACGTTGCACAATCTGCAATTCATTCTCTACAACTTTGTCGCTTTAACATCTAGTCTATCTTCAACGAGAGGGGGCGATATCTGCTTTCCAGCCGAGGTCCTCATTCATAGGCTCTTTCTTCCCCTTAAATAATCACATTAAGCATTGAATCACAGTTTGGATATCAGTTATACATTGAATAAGTCAAAGAGGCCGTAGTTGATATTGAGAATTAATAGGTGTTGAATGCACCATTTTAATTCATCAATTTACATAAATATTAATATCCTGTGAGAGAATGAGTTGCTATTTGTTGAAACTTAGTGTGTCCATTCAATTTCATTCAGATTTCATGTGAAATAAATACTGGGAGGTCCCAAAATAAACATTCAATAAGCGAGACTAGGAGGGATTAGATTATTATCAATATTTGTAAGTATTAAAACATCTACATTGTTGGAGACGTAGAGATTAGCTTGTCGTACATCCAGGCGCGTAGGAACTTTATTTTGAGAGGGGGGGTCAAAATTATTGGGGATCGATGGATGTCAGGAAAAGGTAGTTCGCCGCTACAAGGAGTCCTCGCCCCCCAGTTAGCCCCGCAGGGCCTTTTTGAGTTTTTGATACAAAAGAATCGAATTTGAAGCTATTTTATCATTCTTCTCAAAGAAATGTAAAATGTGTGATATGCAATATTCTGTGGAAAATTGGTTTCATAGAATCCCCCATGGCCCCGCAGGGCATTTTTTTTACATCTTGATAAAAAAAAAATCGAATTCGACGCTTTTTTTGGCATCCTTTTTAAAGAAATTTAAGATGTGTGTAAGCAATGTTCTTGGGGAAACTATAGAGACAAATACAATTTTTTGCTTTTTGACAAAATCCCTAATGGCCCCGCAGGGAAATTCTTCAATACTAGTGAAAGAGAATCGATTATGAATTGATTTTGGAATCGACCTTTGAAAAAGTTTCAAGAGCAACGCAATAAGCAATAAGAAAAATCTGTATGTGTTTGAGTAAATGAGTTGTCTCATTGGAAAATACCTCTGTTCAATTAGTTTTGCAAAACTTGAGAAAATTTTGAGATTTCAACCTCAAAATGAAACAAATCTGTTCATTCTGTGCAATCTGTGCATCACTTAATCAACATTTGTGATTATCTGGGGGTATTCAGGATCAAAACAGGAGGGGTTAGTATCTCTAGCAGGGGGGGGTCAGGATCTCTGGCAGGGGGGGTCAGGCTCCTGACAGGGGGGTCCGTTCCCCCCTATCCCCCCCCCCCCCCCTATTCCTACGCGCCTGCGTACATCAGTATTACCACTGTTTCATTGCTAAAATATCACATGACATTTACATTTGACTTCATTTTGTTTTCCTTCCTTGTTTTTTTTGCTTTATTTATTGATTTTTAAGAATGCATAATCTTTTTGTTTTTTCTTCAATTGATTTATTTTTATGGATGCATTATTGCTTTTTCCATGTACCTATTGATAAATTTTTAAGAATGCATCATCTTCTTTTCTTTTTTTTTCAATTGATTTATTTAAGAATGCATTTTTGTTTTTTCCATGTATTGATTGATTCTTAAGAATGCATCATCTTTTTGGTTTTTTACTTCAATTGATTTATTTTTATGGATGCACGTTTTTTTATAATTGTGTTGATTTAACAAATGTACATTAAGCATTTAAAAAATATTTCTCCGTCGCTTAAAATAGTCACTGTAAACAGTGCACAGTATATTCTAGTATTCTATTTCTAGTAATTTGCATTATATTTTGTTATGCTTTAGAAAATTAGCAAAAATATGTATTATATAATTAGAACATTAAAACAATAGCATTTAAGGTATATAATACCCCATAAAAAACACTCCGTGTAAAAAAACAGCCAAGTCTCTTCAAATAAAAAAAAAATTATGAAATCTAAAAATTCTGCACTGAAACGTAGTGATATCAAAAAATGAGCCAAGTCAAAACATTATTTGAAAATTAAAAAATATTTGGCGCATCGTGTATATAAATAGCTTAGAAGTATAGGCTAGATATAAATACATATACTTATAGTACCTATACCTACAATGCGCTAAAAAAACGATGCGCCAAGTATATTTTAATCCCCATAAAAAACACTTCGTGTAAAAATACCAGCCAAGTCTCTTCAACTAAAAAAAAAATATGAAATCTAAAAATTCTGCACTGAAAAGTAATGATATCAAAAAATTTGCCAAGTCAAAACTTTATTTGAAAATCAAAAAATACTTGGCGCATCGTGTACATAAATAGCTTGGAAGTATAAGCCAATTATAAATTATACATGAAATATACATACATAGTATACCTATAATGCCCTAAAAAAAACGATGCGCCAAGTATTTTTTGATTTTCAAATAAAGTTTTGACTTGGCAAATTTTTTGATATCATTACTTTTCAGTGCAGAATTTTTAGATTTCATATTTTTTTTTTAGTTGAAGAGACTTGGCTGGTATTTTTACACGAAGTGTTTTTTATGGGGATATCACTCCTTTTTTTAGTTTATTCTAACAACTTGTGACACATATGAAATGAACAATTATTAAATTCTTTTAAAAAATCATCACCCTTTACAATTTCGTTACCACTAATGAATAGCAGCGTATGGTCCTAAATAATTGCTTTAAATGATCTTTCACGAAGAATAGCAAAGGTTTTATTCCAATCAGTCAACCCAGTTCCGAGATATGGAAACACTTCGGTTTTCAAAATGGCTGCTGAACTTACTGCACTGCCACATAGAATGTATATCTATAAATGATGTGTATCATTTTAGGCTTTCTGAATACGTATTTATTATATAGGAGGGGATTATAATAATTTTTTAAATTTGAATGACGTCATTTCCGGTCTCATAAATAGGAAAATTCTATTTGTACTGTTCATATTCCATAGAGATGGCCATCCGAATCGTTTGGCGCTAGTTTCATACCGATTTGTCTACCAGTTTTTGAGATATGACGTTACTTCCGGTTTAAAAATGGCGGCTGAAATCTCTGACCCCTTGAAGTATATTTGAAACATGATTACATTTTATTATAAGCTGTCTGAAATAGTATATTTATTGCATCAACATGTAAATTTGTGAGATTATTAAAATGTGTGACGTCATTTCCGGTTTAGGTATGGGAAACTGCAAATATTATTGATGATAATACATAAAGTTGACCGTCTAAATTGTTTTGCGCTGGTTTCGTTGAAATCTATTTAGCCGTTATTGAGATATGATGTCACTTCCGGTTTCAAAATGGCGGCTTCCGGTTGATTTATAACAAGTCACATGAGACGTCAAAAGTACATACGTTACATAAATATCAAAATAATCGGATCAACCTTTGTTGCCAAAAAGCCAATAAATGTATTTCAAATTTCATTACGTCATTTCCGGTTTCTTTAACATAATGTTTAGCCTTTTGCTACTTAGAATACATAAAGATGACCGTCTGAATCGTTTGGCGCAAATTTCGTTCCGATCGGGCCAACCGTTGACGAGATATGACGTCACTTCCGGTTTCAAAATGGCGGCATAAAACCAGTTATAGCAAAAGGCACCTCAGACGCCAAAAGTGCATATGTGGTAAAAATTTCAAATCAATCGGTTCTGCCGTTTAGGCTGTGGCCTGTTTACCATATTTTAGCTCCACCCTACTACTACTACTACTGAGATTATTATTATGAAAACCGCCCTAAAACACTGTTTTCACGGCCCTCTAGCGCGCAAAGGGCGTAACCTATTGTTCCCAAATTTGGTATATGTGGTGGGGTGGGCCATAGCTCGAAATTTAGATATTTCGCAACAATGTGAGATTTTCCAATTTTAAGATCTAGTAGGCCGAAAATGCCACTTTGATGCTTACAGTAAAAGTGGGTTTGCTCCAGCCTTTATATGAGAGTGTAGGCGCGCCGTACGACTTGGCTGGCGTGGAGCGACCGCTCCACTAGATACTCACACCCACTCTGTGATAGAACTCAATGTCAGATGTGTCGAAGTCGCAGTCCAGCTTATGTGCAATATCCGTTACAATGTTATAGGTATTCTCTTCGCCGTGTATATTCGTCCGGCAGCCGGACGAATATAGCTGTCACTATTCGTCCAGCAGCCGCCATTGTTTCACATGTTTCATGTTTTCATGTTTTATTGTAATAACTAGAGGGACCCGCTTACAAATTGTAAGTTGTGTGATTCGCATTTATGATTAATTTATCACCAACTACCAAAGTTTGGGAAATGTTACAAAGGGTCCTTCCTGACGGTTTTGTTCGTGGTATTACCTCAGTCGACAGGCAAATGCTGGGAAAGTATACCCAACTAATAGGCCACGACCGCCTCCTTCTCACCCTCCATCTTTACCTACTGTTCACCATCATCTAAGTTGTGTTATTCGCATTGATTAATTTATCACCAACTATCAAAGTTTGGGAATTGTGAAAAGCGTCCTTCCTGACAATTTTGTTCGTGGTAATATCTCAGTCGACAGGCAAATGCTGGGAAGGTATACCCAACTAATAGGCCACGACCGCCTCCTTCCCTGCTTCCATCTTTACCTACTTACTATTCACCATCATCTAAGTTGTGTGATTCGAATTTATTATTAATTTATCACCAACTACGTACCAAAGTTTGGAAATTGTTAAAAAGCGTCCTTCCTGACGGTTTTGTTCGTGGTATTGGGTCGCAGGAATAGCGTCATAAAGAATAAGGTCATATTCGTTGTGTGACAGGGTCTTTTCGCAAAAGGAATATGGTCATATGAAATATGACTTTCTTTCGATATGACTTTATTACTGCGGAATAATGTCACATCCATTATGACGTTATTCCGATAGAAATTCCGTCCCGTTCGATATGGAAATTCGGGGATTCCCAACTTGGAAATTCCCAATCGTTCTGTTGCCATATGACGTTATTCCTGCGGAATAAATTCAAAAAAAATATGACTTTATTCCTGTAGAAAACTTGAATTGGCATATGACCTTATTCCTCCGGAATAATGTCACAATTAATATGACTTTATTCCTTCGGAACAATGTCACAAATAAAATGACTTTATTCCTTCGAAACAAAGTCACAAGTAATATGACGTTATTTCTGTTGTTAAAATTGAATTGGCATATGACTTTATTCCTGCGGAACAAAGTCACAATTAATATGACTTTATTCCTTCGGAATAATGTCACAAATAATATGACTTTATTCCTTCGGAATAAAGTTAAAAAAAATATGACTTTATTCCTGTAGAAAACTTGAATTGGCATATGACCTTATTCCTCCGGAATAATGTCACAAATAATATGACTTTATTCCTTCGGAACAAAGTCACAAGTATAATATGACGTTATTCCTGTCGTTAAAATTGAATTGGCATATGACTTTATTCCTGCGGAATAAAGTCACAAATAATATGACGATATTCATGTAGTAAAACCTGTTCGAAAATTGTTAAAAGTGTTTGGTTTGGCGTGTGAAATATTGTTGGATTCGTTTCATAATAAATAAAAGACACTGAATAAACCAGGCACGTAGGAAGGATCACTTATAAATTTGCTGAAATTCCGACAAAAAAAGCCCCGCGGGGCAACAATTGGAGAGTAGTTTGCTTCATTTCGTGCAATTCAGAGCCCCAGAGCGAAAAGCGTAAAGTAATGTTGGTGCAACATGCACTACACTCATGTAATATGGGTTGCCTACCGCACGCGGGGTGCGAAAAGTAAGTTGGTGCAACATGCACTACACTTATGTAATATGGGTTGCCTACCGCACGCGGGGTGCGAAATGTAAGTTGGTGCAACATGCACTACACTTATGTAATATGGGTTGCCTACCGCACGCGGGGTGCGAAAAGTAAGTTGGTGCAACATGCACTACACTTATGTAATATGGGTTGCCTACCGCACGCGGGGTGCGAAAAGTAAGTTGGTGCAACATGCACTACACTTATGTAATATGGGTTGCCTACCGCACGCGGGGTGCGAAAAGTAAGTTGGTGCAACATGCACTACACTTATGTAATATGGGTTGCCTACCGCACGATGGGGTGCGAAAAGTAAGTTGGTGCAACATGCACTACACTTATGTAATATGGGTTGCCTACCGCACGCGGGGTGCGAAAAGTAAGTTGGTGCAACTTGCACTACACTCATGTAATATGGGTTGCCTACCGCACGCGGGGTGCGAAAAGTAAGTTGGTGCAATATGCACTACACTTATGTAATATGGGTTGCCTACCGCACGAGGGGGCGAAAAGTAAGTTGGTGCAACATGCACTACACTTATGTAATATGGGTTGCCTACCGCACGCGGGGTGCAAAAAGTAAGTTGGTGCTACATGCACTACACTTATGTAATATGGGTTGCCTACCGCACGCGGGTGGGGTGGGGGGCAGAAGTTAGTAAGTTTTTACCCAATGCGCGCATTCACGCTGTGCATAACGGACGTTATGCTAAAAATATTATTTTTGTGTGAAACTGATGGTGTTTATAGTGGCCTTCGCCAGGTAGCGGCTTACTCCAGGTCGAAGTTACACTTACAGTGTTTGCTGACAGGATGCGCTATAACAGGAATAATGAGGCCCAGGGATATGGGCCAGATGAGTCAATGACGTCATGCCCTAGGGGAAATCTTCAGTGTCATTCATTACCTGTATTATCGCTAATCTCTGAAAACCCATTTGATCAGATTGTCAGCCCAAAGATTTTGGTAGGCCTAGGAAACAAACAAATATCTTCAAAATGAAATCAATTGACTCAATATTTGTTTTAAAAAGGTGTATTTCTGATGCGATTGTGTTGTTAAAATATTTATGTATGGTTCTACATCACATTATTAAGCGAGCGTCACTATACGGAAGTGTTATTGCACTTTCTCTGTATTTTTTATAATTATGTTATGTGTTTTGTTATTTTTTGTTTTTGATTTTGCCCATATTGACCTGAGATTTTGTGCACACATTTATGTCATGCGATCGGTGTAGTGTATTGCTTTTGAATGAAATCCTGCGGAGAAAAATTTAAAATGAATCCGTTTGACGGATGCACGTCAAATGTACAAGGGCGTTGGCACCACATTGTAGTCGATATAGAGCAATTTTCACTCGAGAATAAATTCGATTGCAGTGTGAAGGATCGCTTATGAAAAAACGCTACATAGCGTTTTCCTACACCTAGTTATAATTTTTAAATTGATAAGAAATCTTGAAGAGACAGTTATTAAAAATATCATCATTTTTCAACTTGGGTAGGCACCAGATTTGCATACGTCGACGGAAGGTTTACCAAGATATAGTCATCCTATTGTGTTCACTGATCACTATAACCCGACGGCCGACCTTCGCAAGTCAGGCAAAGGGAATGACAATAATCAAAAGTACATAGTCAATGGTAGGTACTCGAAATAACTATGAAAGTATGAAATAACTAATAGGTACTATGAAATAACTATTCATGGTTTTCACGTGACGTCACGACATTGGTCTCAGCCGATTGTAGGAAAGATAGGCGAGGGCACTACAGTGCAACATAGGCGACGGAATTTTATGCGACAGGAGCCTTATTCCTTAAAAGTGAGTAGTGACAAGTGACAAAAAATCGACGACAACCTTGGTTTTGTCACTAAGACAGATTAGTCACCGAGTGGGACACAATTAGTCGCCTCGATTATTGTGGTCACCTATAAATAGGTGGTGAGAACTCGGAAATCAAAAGTGCCAAAATTAAACATTGTTCGATTGGTCTGAAAATTTGCACACATGTCCTCAAACACCTTACACGTCTTTCATACAAATTTCATCAAAATTCATTGATCGGAAGTTACATTCAAAAAATAATAAACCCTCGCCATACACAGAGGCCATCGTAATACTCACTTCGTTCACACCCTCGCAACGGAACCCGTCATTATAAATATAATAAATCGTTATCACCGAAAATTATTAAATTTAAATTCTGAAAAAATTACAGGTACTTAAAAACAGATTACGGAAGACATCAATGCATATTAGGTGTAAACAATATTGATAGTTTGATTTATACGAATATTTAAACATGCCAATTAGTTACAATGGCCAAAACCGGACAAAGTTTGCATTTCAGCTGTTTGTGAAAAATGTCTCGCGATGACCTATTATTATTATGATTGAAATGTATAGAGGATACATCTATTAAGATTTTGGGAAGGTTTCATGAAGATTGAGCGCGGTTAAGTGTGCATAACGTTTATTTTAATGTGGGCGCACGGCAAAAATTTCTGCCGCAGCGCTGTATGAGAAACATCACGGACTCCCACATTGTATCATTATTTTAAGAAATGATATGATAGTAGAATGCACTAAATATGTCAAAATATTCAATTCACATGAAACAGTGATTCTTTTCTTGAATATTACATAATTAATTATCTTTCAAGAGTCAACAGTTCGGTAAAACTAGTGTATTTTCCTAAGTTCAATTCAATTTATTACACAATTTATATTTCATTCCGTAGCTCTACTATAATACCTACGTAATATGTTTTAAAATACAAACTACATTTAATTACCCGCAAATTGATTTTCGATTGAAGACAAAATTTCGATAACATTTGATCTCATAATCAATTCAAATCAAATTAATATCGGGTGACCCAAAAAAAATCGTCCGCGGGCTATACGCACGACAACCAAAATCGAACAGCTGTAACTTTTTACCTACAAATGTAAAGTTTTTGAAACTTTCACACATCAAACCTTGGGATGTTGGTCATAGCATGTCAAAATTTCAGCCTAATTTTTGCAGTAGTTTTATCACATCGGTGTCTCGCCCACTTGACGTTTTCAGTATAATTTTTTCCTGCAATGCAATTGCAATATCTCTAATGGTGTATTCTTTTTGCATTACAGGTTAAACGAATTAAAGTGTCATGCCAATTTTTTGACAAAACATTTATTACTATCCATTTTGTCTGACTATTGATTTATAGCAAGATTAGTCTTTTGGGTTCACCGGAAATTGATGTAGTTCCTTATATAGTTCCTTAATAAATATAGTTCCTTTTTCCTCTGTATAATCAGAAGTTCATAGAACAAGAACGGTCGAAGTACTACCTTGATTACTCTGCATGTAGTTTCAATGGATTATAATCAGAAAGATTCGTACGTTACAAAAAGTTGTTAGAAACAATATAATATTATTCCTTGCATTTCGATATATCACTTTTAAACGCGTGGCGTACACAGATCATTTTCCTAGTTTTAATGTTCAAAGAATAATTCTTAGAATTCAATCCGTGACAAACGGATTCAGCTGGAATTACAATGTAGGTAATTAGTTTGTCTGTGATTTGTGTATTATATAATGCTACTTCTGTTGTGAAAGAATATCACTATTATTCTATGATACATTATCAAACACAAGTAACATAAAATTATACCAAATGGCAATGTCAATTGTAAATAATCTGAATACATGCTTTATAAACAATTTTGGCTATGAAATGAGTCTAGAAAACTGGATAGATTTTATAGTTTATTCTGGAACATTGAAATGAGGAATTTGATAACTGATGAGTTCATTTAATTGAATATAAGCTGTAATTGGAAAAGTTCCATACAAACTGTGTAGTATAATACGTTAAATTGTATAATTATATGTTATAAGATGATTTTAGTTGCGATAAAGTAGTACAAAATAACTTGAAGATAAAATATACCTTGAACACTGTCATTTGAATGAGCTACGCATGATTTGAATGCAGCCGCCAATGTGTGGTTTGAATGAAACAAGCAAGCTCTTGGATTGGCTACCTGCGTCAAGGGGTGCCCAGGTAGACAGGTGGCGACGGTCAACAAGTGACTATTGTGTTCTCACGTCCGCTCTCGCCTCACGGGTCTGAAACTGTCAGAAAGTGAGATGAGAACTAAATGTGAGAACATTTTGTCACTTCCCACTTGTCACATATCTCGGGAATAAAATAAATATAGGCGAACATCTTCCTCGTGGAAAATACTTATTCTTGTCCCAAAAGAATTGTACCTAACAAATTTTCTCCGACATTTTCTGACACTACCACATTTTCTACCTGAAATTGTGATATTTAAATATGTGATTTACATAACACTCAGAAATGCATAATAAAATTGAAATTGTTTTGGTATTGCTAAAAAAAATCCAATAAAAAAAAAATAACAAAATATGAAAAAATTAAAATTAACTTAAAAGATGTGAAAAAATCTAAACAAAATTAAAGAAAATTTTGCGAAATTGAATAAAAAAATAAGAAAGAGTAAAAACCCAGTGGTGGATCAGGCTTCCAGTGGTGGGTCAGTCAATAAAATTACCCTAATTTTGTTCAAATTAACATATTTAGGGAAAACACCACTTATTTATTACGTTGAAGTGCGATTCAAGTGGTTGGTAAATGATGGAATCGACTCTTGGCGTCTTTTGAGAACGGTGGAAAAAAATTATTCCGGATGCGCCTGAGAAAAAGTAGATCTTTTGATTTTCTTGTTTCCTCCTGTTGCAGTAAAATGCGGATAAATAAGGCAACATTACGCATATGTTGATTATTCTTCGCGAGTGTGTTATTTAATCCTGAACAATATTAGAATATTTTTCTTATTCAATTCTACCAACTTTAACACCACTTGCAGAGAGCCAGAAAACTGTGCAAAATGAATGTGCAATTTTTACACTAATTAGCGCAACATCGTGTTGAGTGTGTCAAATTGTACTAAACCTCATAATATGAACATTAGATTTAATATTTCAATTGCACAGTATGTTTCAAAAGCTTTTATTTATATTAAAATTAAATTTTTAAATATTAAAATTTAAATAAATAAAATAAAATAGATTGCGCAATGGGAAGAATTGGAGATCTTAAGTTAAATGTCAAAGGTTTTTTACCAACTGATATGTCAGTGATTAAGTTATAACTCAAAACGAACGAAACTTGTTTTTTCCGCCTGTAAATGATCCACAACAGGGAGCAAATGAGTGTCTCTAAATTATTAATTAATATCATAATACGACTTATATTAACATGCGCCATTCACAAATACCTTTCCAATTGATTGGGCAATAACATACTTCAGTTCCAATATATTCCAATATCTTACCCACAACCGAAACCCACTCCCAGTGGTTGGTCAAATTAGCACATCATTATATGTTTTTTATAAGTCGGCTGTCGACTAATAAATTCATGATATATTTTTTAAATTGTAACTCATACCCAATACAAGACAATTAAAAATTTTAACATCATATAAACCAATACTGCATCTTCTATGAATTTTATTAAAAAGGTGATCCACCATTGGGTGTTTACCCTAAATAGAGAAGAAAGATAAATACAAAGATAAAAAAATATGAGTGGTTAACAGCTCGACATATTTGTGTACAAAACAAATTTTTGTTAGACTTTTTGTGTGTTCTGTTTTTTGACAGATCGATCGATCTGAAATTTTGCAAACATGTAAAGACAACCTTTTCTGTTTGCAGACCCAATTTTTATTTTAAATCCGTTCAATAAAATATCTCCTGACAGGCTGAAAAATACATCAGTCGGAAAACATCCGACTGAGAATATCACGAAAAATTCATTAGAAAACCATTAGGTACAATCATATAAATCATATATTTACCAAGAAACGAACGGATAGTACTCATTACTTGTAAAACTCTACATATTAAAACCATTTTAAAATAACCTAATGATTGGTTGAACGGTGTGCCCTGGGCATTGCAGTGAAAACACACACAAACAATGAGAATGTTGCATCCGTATATATAAAAGCAATGCTCGCTACGCTCGGTAATAATATCATTCCAACACATCATATTTTGAGATTATAAACAAAAGAGGTGCACTACTAGTTTTCGTCGGCAAGTGTTGTTTTGTTAAAAAACCTGTAAAATCAACATAGGATAGTATTTCTTATCTTTGTCATTTCCGGTGTAAGCTAATTAGTGCAGTTCTAAACTGATTCGGTTTCATTGGATTCCTTGACGGTATTTTATAACGACGCACCCCATTGGCTGGTAGTTTGTCATTATTAATGCCTAAGCGAATAGGAGTTGGCTTTAGAAGAATCAAGCATTGATTACCAAATAGTATTTAATAGTCAATGAATCAAGTTGAGGTATTTCAAAGCATCATTCTAGTATATAGTCCCACGGACAATTCGCGACTTTTTGGTATTTTGGTAGCTAGGTAAACGGAAAAAATGGCGACTGAAATAATGGCGAGAAACCGGGTAGGAATAAATGGCGACGGAAAAAATGGCGCCCCCATGCGGAAGAAATGGCGAAAATATATTTTCAAAAGTTAGTTGCGTCTGTTATTGTGTCTGTTATTTTTTGGATAGTTTTATAAATTTTCTTTTTTCTTCTTTTAAATAAGAACTTACGAATTTATTGAAATGTTTAACATTTTGAAATAGCCGTATGAAAAGTGAAGTTATCGAAATTAATTGGAATCTACTATAAAATTGAATAAGTGTGTTAATTATGTTGATTGAGTTGATCATATTTTAATTCGATATGATATTAGCTCATCGCCGCGTTACATTACGGAGCGAATTTTACTGTACCTGGCAGACATGTCAACTGTCATCTTTTGGGGGGTTTAGGACAGGAAGTGGCTATTTTAGTCCGCTATCTCAACAGAAATTCCCATATAAGTTGACATGAGACGTAAGCCCTGATGATTGTTTTTGTTCATTATTTAAAAAAAAACGAAATCTGTAAAGAGTATAAAATTGTGTTTGTAAAAGTGCCCCCCATTTCTCGTCCCTTAATAATGCCAGAGAATAAAGAAATATTCACGATGTTTTCAGTAAAATAATTTTTTCCCTTTCGCCATTTTTTCCGCTCTTTGTCGCCATTTCTTCCGTCGCCATTTTTTCCTACCCTGTTTTTCCGCCATTTTTTCCTTCGCCATTTTTTCCGTAAGCAACCCATATAGGTAGGTAGGCAACCATATAGGTAGGCAACCCATATTACATAAGTGTCGTGCATGTTGCACCAACTTACTTTTCGCACCCCTCGTGCGGTAGGCAACCCAGATTACATAAGTGTAGTGCATGTTGCACCAACTTACTTTTCGCACCCCGCGTGCGGTAGGCAACCCATATTACATAAGTGTAGTGCATGTTGCACCAACTTACTTTTCGCACCCCGCGTGCGGTAGGCAACCCATTTTACATAAGTGTAGTGCATGTTGCACCAACTTACTTTTCGCACCCCGCGTGCGGTAGGCAACCCATATTACATAAGTGTAGTGCATGTTGCACCAACTTACTTTTCGCACCCCGCGTGCGGTAGGCAACCCATTTTACATAAGTGTAGTGCATGTTGCACCAACTTACTTTTCGCACCCCTCGTGCGGTGACAACCCAGATTACATAAGTGTAGTGCATGTTGCACCAACTTACTTTTCGCACCCCGCGTGCGGTAGGCAACCCATATTACATGAGTGTAGTGCATGTTGCACCAACTTACTTTTCGCACCCCGCGTGCGGTAGGCAACCCATATTACATAAGTGTAGTGCATGTTGCACCAACTTACTTTTCGCACCCCGCGTGCGGTAGGCAACCCATATTACATGAGTGTAGTGCATGTTGCACCAACTTACTTTTCGCACCCCGCGTGCGGTAGGCAACCCATATTACATAAGTGTAGTGCATGTTGCACCAACTTACTTTTCGCACCCCGCGTGCGGTAGGCAACCCATATTACATGAGTGTAGTGCATGTTGCACCAACTTACTTTTCGCACCCCGCGTGCGGTAGGCAACCCATATTACATAAGTGTAGTGCATGTTGCACCAACTTACTTTTCGCACCCCGCGTGCAGTAGGCAACCCATATTACATGAGTGTAGTGCATGTTGCACCAACTTACTTTTCGCACCCCGCGTGCGGTAGGCAACCCATATTACATGAGTGTAGTGCATGTTGCACCAACTTACTTTTCGCACCCCGCGTGCGGTAGGCAACCCATATTACATGAGTGTAGTGCATGTTGCACCAACTTACTTTTCGCACCCCGCGTGCGGTAGGCAACCCATATTACATGAGTGTAGTGCATGTTGCACCAACTTACTTTTCGCACCCCGCGTGCGGTAGGCAACCCATATTACATAAGTGTAGTGCATGTTGCACCAACTTACTTTTCGCACCCCGCGTGCAGTAGGCAACCCATATTACATGAGTGTAGTGCATGTTGCACCAACTTACTTTTCGCACCCCGCGTGCGGTAGGCAACCCATATTACATGAGTGTAGTGCATGTTGCACCAACTTACTTTTCGCACCCCGCGTGCGGTAGGCAACCCATATTACATAAGTGTAGTGCATGTTGCACCAACTTACTTTTCGCACCCCGCGTGCAGTAGGCAACCCATATTACATGAGTGTAGTGCATGTTGCACCAACTTACTTTTCGCACCCCGCGTGCGGTAGGCAACCCATATTACATGAGTGTAGTGCATGTTGCACCAACTTACTTTTCGCACCCCGCGTGCGGTAGGCAACCCATATTACATAAGTGTAGTGTATATCGCACCAACTTACTTTTCGCACCCCGCGTGCGGTAGGCAACCCATATTACATGAGTGTAGTGCATGTTGCACCAACTTACTTTTCGCACCCCGCGTGCGGTAGGCAACCCATATTACATGAGTGTAGTGCATGTTGCACCAACTTACTTTTCGCACCCCGGTGCGGTAGGCAACCCATATTACATGAGTGTAGTGCATGTTGCACCAACTTACTTTTCGCACCCCGCGTGCGGTAGGCAACCCATATTACATGAGTGTAGTGCATGTTGCACCAACATTACTTTACGCTTTTCGCTCTGGGGCTCTGAAATGCACGAAATGAAGCAAACTACTCTCCAATTGTTGCCCCGCGGGGCTTTTTTTGTTGGAATTTCAGCAAATTTATAAGTGATCCTTCCTACGTGCCTGGTTTATTCAGTGTCTTTTATTTATTATGAAACGAATCCAACAATATTTCACACGCCAAACCAAACACTTTTAACAATTTTCGAACAGGTTTTACTACATGAATATCGTCATATTATTTGTGACTTTATTCCGCAGGAATAAAGACATATTAGTTGTGACTTTGTTCCGCAGGAATAAAGTCATATGCCAATTCAATTTTAACGACAGGAATAACGTCATATTATACTTGTGACTTTGTTCCGAAGGAATAAAGTCATACGATTTGTGACATTATTCCGGAGGAATAAGGTCATATGCCAATTCAAGTTTTCTACAGGAATAAAGTCATATTATTTGTGACATTATTCCGAAGGAATAAAGTCATATTAATTGTGACTTTGTTCCGCAGGAATAAAGTCATATGCCAATTCAATTTTAACGACAGGAATAACGTCATGTTACTTGTGACTTTGTTCCGAAGGAATAAAGTCATATTATTTGTGACATTGTTCCGAAGGAATAAAGTCATATTAATTGTGACATTATTCCGGAGGAATAAGGTCATATGCCAATTCAAGTTTTCTACAGGAATAAAGTCATATTTTTTTGACTTTATTCCGCAGGAATAACGTCATATGGCAACAGAACGATTGGGAATTTCCAAGTTGGGAATCCCCGAATTTCCATAACGAACGGGACGGAATTTCTATCGGAATAACGTCATATTGGATGTGACATTATTCCGCAGTAATAAAGTCATATCGGAAGAAAGTCATATTTCATATGACCATATTCCTTTTGCGAAAAGACCCTGTCACACAACGAATATGACCTTATTCTTTATGACGCTATTCCGGGACGCCCTTATTAAGCACTAATTCGATCCGTCGTTTGTTTTCGAATTTTCGATATGGGGTGTGCCAGCATTAACTTACCCCCCTCAGTTTTTTCCCTGTAACTTTTTAAGGGTTGGAGCAATAATTCTGTATTTAACGGCACTAATTGGCACTAATTTAGCACTAATTCGATCCGTCGTTTGTTTTCGAATTTTCGATATGGGGTGTGCCAGCATTAACTTACCCCCCTCAGTTTTTTCCCTGCAACTTTTTAAGGGTTGGAGCAATAATTCTGTATTTAACGGCACTAATTGGCACTAATTAAGCACTAATTCGATCCGTCGTTTGTTTTTTCATTTTTGACGTGGGGTGTGCCACCCCCCATAATTTTTTTCCCTGTAACTTTTTAGGGGATGAAGCACTAATTCTGGATTCAACGGCACTAATTGGCACTAATTAAGCACTAATTCGATCCGTCGTTGTTTTTTGAATTTTCGACATGGGGTGTGCCAGCATTAACTTACCCAACACAGTTTTTTCCGTGTAACTTTTTAAGGGTTGGAGCACTAATTCTGGTTTCAACGGCACTAATGGGCACTAATTAAGCACTAATTCGATCCGTCGTTTGTTTTCGAATTTTCGACATGGGGTGTGCCACCCCCCATAAGTTTTTTGCCTATTACTTTTTAGGGGATGAAGCACTAATTCTGGATTTGACGGCACTAATTGGCACTAATTAAGCACTAATTCGATCCTTCGTTTTTTTTTAAATTTTCTACATGGGGGGTGCCAGCGTGAACTTGGCACCCCCCACAGTTTTTCCCCTGTAACTTTTTAAGGGTTGGAGCACTAATTCTGGATTCAACGGCACTAATTGGCACTAATTAAGCACTAATTCGATCCGTGGTTGTTTTTTGAAATTTTGACATGGGGGGTGCCAGGTTCACGCACCTGTCGCAGGTCTCGGGAATAGGGCTCCTCGCTTGCGTTCCTCTTCAAGTTCTCTCTTCGTTTCTTATCGTTCTCTCTTCGATTCTTCTCGTGCTTCATCTCGCTCTTTCTTCGATTCTTCTAACATGTGGCGTAAAATCATTGCCATTGCTACGGATTGAGAATCAGTGGTGAATCCATGGGTGAAGTGATTAAAGTAAAATAGGTATTTACTTTTCAAGATCCTGTCGATTTTCTTTTCTAAATCCCACTTTTGATATGTAAAATGAAACTAAACAAATCTTTTCTTGGGTAATAATATATTTTGCATTCACAAAACCACAACTTTCAAATACATCGTCAAACACAATTCAACAAAACATATCACTGCTTACAAAAGTCCAATCAAAACAAAACATCACGAGTCAAAGATTAATGATATAATATGCAATTCTCTTACACACCATTGACTTCCGCTCAGCATGGGACTCGTGACTGCTATATAGCTGCAGCACTGAATGCTTTCGTCGATGTCTGAGGCCGCACTGCAAGACAATATTCTGGCAATATAAAGACATATTATTAATTTTTTTGTTCAATGCTACGTCATGCCTTCATATTTATAACATATAGTAAAATTAAGCATATTGATGATCTGCGTCAGCTTTCCCTGCAATCTCGGCCTATGTAAGACGATCTCAGCCGGACGAGTGAAGAATTTGACCTTGGTCTGTACGTAAGAACGGGGCGGTTTCGTTTATCACTAGACACCTCCAGTGTAAGTCAATCGTAACACATGACCTAATCACAATCTTTTCTGATCAAGGTATAATAGAATCGCAACCCTTGAACAATCTAGTGGAGCGGTCGCTCCACCCAGCCAAGTCGTACTGTACACTCACACTCACTCAACATACCGTAAATGCCTAATAAACAGAGGAGCAGACCAAACACTTTTACTGTAAGCAATAACATGGCATTTTCGGCCTACTGGATCACAAAATTGGAAAATCTCACATTGTTGCGAAATATCTTAATTTCGAGCTATGGCCCACCTGACAACATATACCAAATTTGGGAACAATAGGTTATGCCATTTGTGAGCTAGAGGGCCGTGAAAACAGTGAAATTACACCACTTTCTGATTCTGATGATGATGATGATTCAGATATCAGGAAACACCACTATCACCGCCACAGCCTAAACGGCTACACCGATCGATCTGAAATTTTTACCACATGTGCACTTTTGGCGTCTGATGTGCCTTTTTATAAAATGAACCGGAAGCCGCCATTTTGAAACCGTAAGTGACATCATATCTCAAAAATGGCTAGACCGATCGGAATGAACTAGCACCAATTGATTAAGACGGTTCTCTTTATGAAATATCAATAGTGAAACTAAAGTTGTCTAATTACTGAAACCGGAAATGACGTCATAGTTATGCGAAATCTGCGAAAATTCACTTCTCCGTTATATAAAAACCTATTAATATCTATTCAGAGGGCTTATAATGATACATACCATTTATAGAAATAAATTCTAGGTGGCAGTTATTTCAGCCGCCATATTGAAATCCGGAAGTGATGCCATATCTTGAAAACGGCTGGACCGACTGGAACGATGCTTTTGCAATTCTTCATGGAATATCCCTTTAAGCTTATATTTAGAACCAAACAAAACTTTTCTTAGTAACCAATTCGTAAATGGCGTATTTTTTTAAATGAATTAGTCATTCTCATTGTTGCTCCGATATGTCTTACAAGTTGTGTTAATAATCTAAAAAAGTTAGTGATATCCCCATAAAAAAAACACTCCGTGTAAAAATACCAGCCAAGTCTCTTCAACTATAAAAAAATAGAAGAAATCTTTTAATTGGAAACCTCACATAAACAAGGTTTGTAACAAACTTCGCTCTTGTGCCTTTTCTATGTACAGGTTAAAATATATTTTGTCTTTTGAGTTAATGTGTACAGTGTATTCGGCTCTTGTAGAATCTCATTTGTTATATGGATTTTTAGCTTGGGGGAATGCCTCTCCATATCTTATACAAAAAATTGTTTACTTGCAAGACAGAATAATCAAAAATTTAATTCCTGAACACTCAAAAAATAATTTGAATTGCGATTCCAGAAGTCCTTATGAACTTTGTAAATTTTTACCAATTTCCCTTCTTTATAATTATCGGTTAATATAAAAAATTTATTTTTCTGATGAGCATAAAATTCTTCAAAATCACCCAGTTCAAACTAGATTGTCTTTACTCAGCAATTTTTACGTCCCGGCCTGGCGTAACAAAAATGGTAAACGAAGACTGCGGATTTTATTGTTCCAGAAATATTTAACTTAATTCCCAGTAATTGCAGAAATTTAGAATCATTTTCTATCCTTTGAAACATTGTCTTCTCTCAACCTTGTCTGAAGGTTGAATGCTCATATTGTTATTATTTATGTTTTTATTTAGGTTATGTATTCATTCTTTTCGATGGGTGTTCACTTTAGAACCACTTTTGAACCTATGCTTTTCTTAACCTTGTATGAAAGTTTTATAACGTATGGTGAATGTTATTTTTTTGATTATTTATGTCATTATTAGGAATTATTATACATTCACTTTTCTTTATCTTGAGTTAATTTATACATTCTTTTTTGTGTTATTGTATTCACTTTTTCTTATTATTCAAGAGATATTTTTATTAATTCTCTTTAATGGTTGTTTACTATAGATTCACTTTAGAACCTAAGAATATTTCACCCTTATTTGATAGTATATAGCAAGTGTTTGAATGTTCATGCTGTGTGATTATTATGTAATATTTATTCTTTGTCTTATTATTCTTAAGTTACTTCATTATTCTTTATTTGTATTGTTCTCTTACGCTACTAAAACATTATCTGTTCTTTCTTTTCATATTGTTTTTTCCCACAGATGAGCTCCCTGAGCTTTGTGGATTGTGTGATGTTTGTGTGTATGTGTATTAAATAATAAAGGAGTTAAAAAAAAAAAAAATTACTGCCCCTAAAATTGAAGACACTCCGGCTAGCGAGATTTTTTTTAGCACAGAGATTTTTTCCTATGGGACTTTTAACAGCCAATCAGAGAGCAGGACTATGTGGCGTGACGTCAGGCGTAATGACGTCACTTAGCCACTTGTTATCGTGAATGAAAAATCCAACATCGCTGTTCAGTAATTTTCGCTGCAGCAATGAATCAAAATAAAGGAAATTTAGCACGATAGTGTCGCATTTTGAAAACGATTTGAGTATATTGAAAACTGAAAGTACCATTTAGGAATCAAAATTTTATTTATTTTGATTGTTGTGATTTCTGCAGAGATGCAGACATTCATTTAATCAGACTGAAGTCTTATTATTTGGAGACCTGAATAAAATCGCATTAAGTTCTACTACTCAATCAATCTGACCACGGGCTTTTGTAATATGTAGAATACTTAATCAAAGGACTATTATTATTAGTATATTGCTCACGTGGGATATTCCCGTTGATAATAAAGTAATTTAATAACACTGTCAAGTATACTTTGTGCATTTTCGATCATGACCAAATAGCATTGAGGAAAGTAAGGCCCGAGATAGTTGTAGCCAATTACAGAATTGCTCTTCACTGCTTTCATCTAAACTTGGCAGTGTGTCCCGTGATTTCTTAGAACATATTTTTAAATGTTCGATATCTTTGATAGTGCTGTGATATTTTTATGTTGCATATTTGTTTCGTATAATGAACTCATTAATTAGTTATGATTTCAGATTCAGAATTTGGATTTATTTTGATTCGTTCATACCTTTTTCCTTTGTTGTTTTCAATATTCTAAGTACCTATGTTAATTTGGAAACTGCCACTTAGGGTTAATTCTTCAATGAACAGATCCATTCATATTTTAATAATTGTTTCGGTTTGTTTTGAAAAAAATCAAGATTTAAAATTGAGTTGCTATTGAGATCGGTAGTTCCGCGAGTGTCAAGTCAATGTTCATGATCATCCAATTCGTCAGCATAAGAGTAATACCCATAAAAAAACACTCCGTGTAAAAATACCAGCCAAGTCTCTTCAACTATAAAAAAAAATAGAAGAAATCTAAAAATTCAGCACTGAAAAGGAGGGATATCAAAAAATAGGCCAAGTCAAAACTTAACTTTAAAAACTAAAATATACTTGGCGCATCGTTTTTTACGGCATTATAGGATAGATAGATTTTATGTACATTTCACATCTGGCCTATACTTCTAAACGAAGGCGGCACACAAATATGCAAAACCCTGGTCTTACTGGCGTTAATTATCAAGTCCCGGTCATGCGCAAGTTTTGAAAGTTGATTGAAATCAGACTGAAGAATTGACTCTGCTGCATCAATGTCCTTGTGAACAGCTAAAATTAAAATGTCATCTGCATACATATATATTTGACAGTTTTTTAAACAATGGAGCATATCATTTACATATATTAAATACAACAAAGTGATTACAACAGTGATTAATATACGATGAAATGGAATAACATTAGACCGTATGCCTCTATTCGTCTGAGCCGTAGTTGTCACAGCCTTGTTATTACTTTTATCTTTGCCTGTTTTAGCTGGTGCTATTACAATATTGTTAACAGATCGAAACTTAAATACTTCATTCTTTGACCCTGCTGGAGGGGGAGACCCCATCCTCTACCAACACTTATTCTGATTCTTTGGTCTTTCAGATGTTTACATTTTAATTCTACCAGGTTTTGGTTTAATTTCCCATATTATTAGCCAAGAAAGAGGAAAGAAGGAAGCATTTGGATCTTTAGAAATAATCAGGGCCGGACTGGCCCCTGGCGGCTAGGCGGCGATCGCCGCCGAGGCCCCTGGCTATTGAGGCCCCTAGATTGTGTATAACATACATTTTTATAATCAAAAAATTCATTTTAAGATACCAGAAGTAAAAGAGCGCCCTGCGTGGCAGGTTGGGGGCCTCTTCTATGTAAGTAAACCCATCTTCCATTAACTTTATGGTGAACATTTTGCAGCAAAATTAACATACAATCCCAAAAACGATTTAAAAATTACAAATGTTCAAAAAGTGCTCTTCTGGGCAGGCTGGGGGCCTCTTCTATTTAAATTATTCTTCCAATAACAGCATGTTGAGCATTTTGAAGCCATTTAGGTACACGATTTTGCAATCCCTAAATCAATTGAAAATTAACAAAAATCTAAAAAAACGCCCTGCTCGCCAGTCTGGGTAGTCAGTCAGTAGTAAACTAAAAATTATAAAAGTTCAAAAGCGCCCTGCGGGGCTGGCGGGGGCCTATTTGGGCATTTTGAAGTCAAATACACGAATACAATCCCAAAATCGTTTGGAAATAAACAAATATCCAAAAAGCGCCCTGCGGGGCAGGTTTGTCGCATCTTCCATTAACTAATTATGTTTGACATTTGGAGCCAAATACACATTTTTAGATCCCAAAATCGCTTTAATAAATAAAAAATTTCAAAAATAGCACTTCTTTAATTTCAATTCGTTGTTAGCTTCTTCGCTCAAATTTAATACACTTTTTTTATAATCGCAAAATTGTTTTAAAAGTGTCTGAAATGTAAAATAATCCCTGCGGGGCTGAATTTAGGTACATTCAACTTCACTTTCTGTTAGCCTCATTATGAAAAAATTCAAGTTTTCATATCCCAAAATCAATTTAAGAATAACAGAAAATCAAAAAGCGCCCTGCGGGGCTAAATTAGCAGGCCTTTCTGTAATGTTTTTCTTGTGAAATAATGAACTTTTAAAATCACCAAATTGTTTTTACATTCCATTTTAAAGTTATAATAATCCAAAAATCGCCCTACGGGGCAGGCTGGTGGGCTGCTTTCTCCCTAAAACTTTTAAATAGTAACAATAGCCGCCGAGGCCCCTGACGAGCCAGTCCGGCACTGGAAATAATTTACGCTATACTATCTATTGGATTACTAGGATTTGTCGTTTGAGCACATAATATATTCACAGTAGGAATGGATGTTGATACTCGAGCTTATTATTTTTACATCTGCTACAATAATTGGACGGCATTAAGCAGAAAGGAAACAACCAACAAAACATCGAAATGAGCCAGAGCATTTGCAATACAAGTCTTTGTAAATTCTGCATGCAGCTAAAACAGTTTCTGACTGTTATCTAAAGTAAAAATACTTTTCTAATTTATTTATGTAGAGTAATTTATACGTGTAAAAATACCAGCCAAGTCTCTTCAACTACAAAAAAACAATATGAAATCTAAAAATTCTGCACTGAAAAGTAGTGATATCAAAAAATTAGCCAAGTCAAAACTTTATTTGAAAATCAAAAAATACTTGGCGCATCGTGTACTATGTAAATAGTTTAGAAGTATAGTCCAGATATAAAATATACATATAATATACCTATAATGCCCTAAAAAACGATGCGCCAAGTATTTTTTGATTTTCAAATAAAGTTTTGACTTGGCTCATTTTTTGATATCACTACTTTTCAGTGCAGAATTTTTAGATTTCATATTGTTTTTTTTTAGTTGAAGAGACTTGGCTGGTATTTTTACACGAAGTGTTTTTTATGGGGATATCACTCCTTTTTTTAGTTTATTCTTAAAATTTGTGACACAAATCGAATGAACAATTTCTAAATCATGTAAAAAAATCGCCATTTCCAATTTGGTTACTAGTAATGAAAATCTGCTATATATTTGCTTAAATGGTCTTTCATGAAGAATAGCAAAGGTATCATTCCAATCGGTCAACCCAGTTCCACTTCGGTTTTCACCGAAAAAAAACCACTTCGGTTTTCAACATGGCTGCGCTGAACTTACTGCACTGTCACATAGAATTTATATCTTCAATTAATGTGTAAGCTTACTGAATATGTATACATTGTGTGGAATGGGGATTATAACAATTTTTCAATTTGAATGACGTCATTTCCAGGCTCAAAATATTGACTTGGCTCCTTTTTTGATATCACTTCTTTTCGGTGTTGAATTTTTTTAAAGTAAAGAGACTTGGCTGCCTTTTTTACACGGAGTGTTTTTTTCTGGGATTATAATTCCTACATATTCCCAAAATTTGGTTGCAATCGGTACAGCCGTTTTCGATATATGACGTCACTTCCGGTTTTAACAATGGCGGCCGAAAATAATGTCGTATTTCATTCATAATTATTAGTCCTCCATATTTCCAAAATTTGGTTGCAATCGGTACAGCCGTTTTCGATATATGACGTCACTTCCGGTTTTAACAATGGCGGCCGAAAATAATGTCGTCTTCAATTCATAATTATTAGTCCTACACATTTCCAAAATTTGGTTGCAATCGGTACAGCTGTTTTCAATATATGACGTCACTTCCGGTTTTAAAAATGGCGGCCGAGAACACTTCAACCTTGAATTTATAATTATTTACAAATTAGGTTTACTAAATATCTATTTAAAAGTATAAAATGGTGAATTTAGTGTCAATTATCATATTTATGACGTCATTTAGCATATTTATGACGTCATTTCCGGTATAGGTTATTGGAAAACAATCTAGTTGATACTTTATGAACGACCATCTGAATTCATAATCCCTATATTTCCGTAAAATCGGTCTTGCCGTTTGTAATATATGACGTCACTACCGGTTTCATTTAGTGGTTCCTGCCGCCATTTCCGGTACCGTTAATTTGTTTATTCATTTTTCACAATTGAGTTTCAAAAAAAATTGCAGAATGAATACGCAGGAGCTAGTTCAGTTGCAAACGGTACAGGCGTTTTAGATATATTACGTCACTTCCGGTTTCAGGAATGGCGGCCGAGAACACTTCAACCTTGAATGTATAATTTGTATTGTCTAAGTTACAATGTAAGTTACTTATGTATGTATTTTAAGTATAATTTGTTGAAATAAGTTAAATATTGCGTATTTATGACGTCACTTCCGGTTCAGAAAATAAGAAAATAAATATGTTTTTATTGATACTTCATATAGATGACCGTCTCAATCGAATGGCGCTAATTTCGTTCTAATCGGTCTAGACGTTTTTGAGATATGACGTCACTTCCGGTTTAAAAATGGCGGCACAAAAAATCACAAGAGGCAAGGTATTATCAGACGCCAAAAGTGCATATGTGGTAAAAATTTCAGGTTGATCGGTTCAGCCGTTTAGGCTGTGGCGGTGATAGCAACTTTTTCGGGAATCATCAGAATCATCATCATCATCATCTGAAGAAGAAGAAAGCGGTGTAATTTCACGATTTTCACTGTCCTCTAGGTCGTGAACGGCATAACTGGTTGTTGTCGCGTGATGTATATGTTGTCAGGTGGGCCATAGCTCAAAATTAAGACATTTCACAACAATGAGAGATTTTCCATTGTTGAGATCCAGTAGGCCGAAAATGCCATGTTGTTGCTTACAGTAAAAGTAGTTGGTCTGCTCCTCAGTTTATATAGGCATTTACGGTATGTTGAGTGGCTGTGAGTGTACGGTACGACTTGGCTGAGTGGAGCGACCGCTCCACTAGATAAATCTTATCATATACAGCTTATTTTCTACTAAGGCAATTTGACAGTTGTTTTGTGTGACAATTTATTTTTATAATTTTAGATTTATTTCAGAAAAAAGTAGGTATCTATTGTTTTGTTGATTAAAAGTCAACCATTTTACAGAGGAAGGGAAAACTCTATCCCCCCCTGGGATGCTTTATTGGGAAACAGAGCCGGGGATGAGAAAACCAGAGGGGGGGAATTCCCCCCATCAATTCGCACCCTGATCGTCACATCAGTCCGTCCAACATGGCCGATCAGAACACGCCCGACGAAGCCGGAGAATCTCGAGACGATCAAGTGAGTAGCATTCTTTTCCTTCGAAACTTCCATCTGTGTGAGAGGTCACTCCGACAGAATTATAACAGATAGAAAGCAGAAACTTTCATACATTATAGAAAACATAATAGGTAGGTTATGTAAATTGAAGTGTACAATTTTCAGAATGTATCAGACATTTAAATAAGACATTGTAAAGCAGTTTATACCAGCATTATTGAGCGAGCGAAGCGAGCGTCTCCTTTTGGCTCATTTGGCACGGACCTATGTTTTTTTTTTGTTTTTTTGTTTTTTAGTTTTTGTTTTTTTCTGTTACTGACGATATGCAGGTCAGAGTTTTTCTTCGATCGAGCTGAAATTTTGCACACGTGTTTGGACATTCTCTGGGCGTTGCAGACCCTAATTTTTTTGAAATTTACTGATTGGTTAAAATTTAAATAAACATCTCCTGATAGGTTGAAAAGTGAAAATGGTCTTCGACAAATCTAATCAAACTCATATTTTGGCTATACATGTCTAGAGTTTTTCCTCGATCGAGCTGAAATTTTGCACACATGTAGAGACAACCTTTTCTGTTTGCAGACCCCAAATTTTTTTGAAATCCATTAATTGGCTAAAATTTAAATAAACATCTCCTGATGGTTGGTTGAAAAATGAAACTGGTCTTCGATAAATCTGATCAAAATCATATTTTGGCTATACAGGTCAGAGTTTTTCCTCGATCGAGCTGAAATTTTGCACACATGTAGACACAACCTTTTCTGTTTGCAGACCCCAAATTTTTTTGAAATCCATTCATTGGTTAAAATTTAAATAAATATCTCCTGATAGGCTGAAAAATGAAAACGGTCTTCGATAATTCTGATCAAACTCATATTTTGCATGATCATTAAGACCAATATTGTCTCTTATTTTACAAAATTTCATCCCAATCAGTTAAGAACGTATGAACGTATTGACATTTTTAATATCTGTCAGTTAATGAAGTATCGAAATGAATGTTTTCCAGTGCCAATTGAATTGATTCTGATTTGCTTTATGAACCAGGTGCTTAGATGCTATTTTAAAGTTTCGATGAAAAGCATATACCTACTTTTAAGTTGATATCATAATCAATTCAATTTGGATGTATATGTTTTCTGTGCGTTGTGTACGCATTTCCGGTTCGAGAATTTGCACGTACGCGTGCTCGCTCATCAACGCGTTACACTGAGCGTTTTCCTAGTAAAACTTTAACAGCATTGAAAACGAAAATAAAAGATTGTGGTCACTAATTTCGGTATCGCAGATTCAGAAATCCACGTTAGGTACAATGGAATCATCGTTTGTGCAAAGTCCACATTGAAAATGGTTGACCAAACAACAAAAATTCACCTAATTCACACTCCAAATCGATTACTCAAACAAGTCAATTATCTGTTCTCTTCAGTTTTTCAACTGTAACTTCAATAATTTCTAACTTTTTAACTATTGGACAAATATGTTTGAAACTTAGCATTATAATTTTGGTAGGTATGTGTTTGAACATGGATACAAATTTCAGAACCCTACCTACATTTAATAATCTCGATGTAGTGATTCTAAACATGGGGATTTGTTTTGCATCACCAAGTCAATCAGGGTCTTCTTAAGGTCCCTGTATATCACGTGACTTTTTAACCAAAAAGCTACACATTTTCTATTGGAAGGGTTCAGTTTAACAAAGACTTCTCACTCATCAGATAAGTTAGGACACATCTGTTGGAACTAATTCTACGCAGAAAAGAACTGCGAAAATAACAAATTAGATGATTTTACTTCCTTGCACCTAAATATTCTCAAATCAAGACCTGAAGTTGAAGGAAATTCTACGAGTTGCCAAGAACAGCAAACATTACTCTAATAAAAAGGCATATATGCATCACAAACCTGACGCAATGTCAGAATATATAACATGCACTCTTTCTTCCTCTTTCCAACGAAATGTTGAGATATTAATTATATCCGCTATTATGAATGTAATGTTTAAACGAACAGCACTTGGTTTTGACAGTCAATTCACACGCGTACGTATACACGGTGTGTTGTTTTTATTTATTAAACCACTGCAAAAATACATATTATTGACTGCAAATATTGATCAGCTCCAGTATGCAGTGAATTTTCTTCATAAATCACCTTGGATTATTCAACATGAACGATGTAAGGTTAGTACTCATAGGTATTTTTTTCTTTTGATCGGATGTAGAGAAATAAAGTCACGTGATATACAATGGCCTTAAGGAGGGATGCCCAAGTAGATTTTCCGAAAATATTTTTTGTTGAAATGTACGACTTTTATTAATTTTTTCAACATTTCAACTATATTTTTATGTAAAAGTTTCATCAAATGTCTTGTAACTTGCAACTCTCGAATTATATTGAGTTTGCAATATGATGTCTTCGGAAGATTAAGAAATTTTAACACAGGAGGTATAGGAAAATTATTTAGAATTTGGCGCCTAACTTTTAAAAATGTACGGCTAGGTGTATAATTATATCCCAGAAAAAAACACTCCGTGTAAAAAAGGCAGCCAAGTCTCTTTACTTAAAAAAAAATCAACACCGAAAAGGAGTGATATCAAAAAAGGAGCCAAGTCAATGACATTTCCAAATATTTAATCGTATCTTTGAAATAAAAGTATAAACACCGAGAAATACTTTACAAAAGGACTTGGCGCATCGTTTTTTTAAAGACATCATTCTATCCTAAAAGTGGAAAGAAATTTACAAGTAGGTACATATTCCTCTTTTTATTTGAGCCAGTATCTATGAATCAAGCTACTTTTGGTAATGGCTATTTTATAATTTTGTAATGGCGATAGAAGAAAGATGTCATGCTGTAATAGAAGTAATAATAAGGGAGGTAGAATTAAATAACAAGGAAGTGGGCTCATATATATTCTTATAGCACTGTTAATATGGTGATATTAGAAGGATATCTTTTCATAATTTGATCATGACTGAGGGAAATCATGAAAAGTTGTCAAATAATTACTAACTATTTATAGAACACTATTATATTATGGAAGTATATTATTATGGTATATATTATACCATTATATGGTATATATTATTATGGTTTTAATAGTTGTTCAATATGACTTCACTGTGTACTTTGTGAAATGTATTGTTATAAAATGTGGATTAATAGAAATGTATTTCATTGTGAGAAGGTGTAACGCATGAGACTTAATTATGTTGAGCACGAAACAATATTACGAAGATAACTAACTATTGTGTATTTATAGAAAACATAGGCAACAAGTTTCATCGCGTACATATTCAAATAGAAAATATTTTACAGTAGGTATGTAGGTATAATATGTAATTGAAAGTTGTGTCCCTATTATTCTAAAAATTCTAAATTACGGTTGTATATAAATGGCATATGCTTATGAATAGAAAAATGTCTTTAAAAAAACGATGCGCCAAGTCCTTTTGTAAAGTATTTCTCGGTGTTTATACTTTTATTTCAAAGATACGATTAAATATTTGGAAATGTCATTGACTTGGCTCCTTTTTTGATATCACTCCTTTTCGGTGTTGATTTTTTTTTAAGTAAAGAGACTTGGCTGCCTTTTTTACACGGAGTGTTTTTTTCTGGGATATCACTTCTTTTGTTAGTTTATTCATACAGCTTGTAGCACATGTCCGAGCAAGGACTAATTTCTTTAAAAAAATACGCCTCAACCGATTAGGATAGGTACTAAGAAATTACAATCGGTCCAGCCGTTTTCGATACATCCCTTCCGGTTTTGAAATGGCGGCCGAAATTAATGTCGTCTTGAATTCATAATTATGAGTCCTACAAAATTGCATTATTTGATTGCAATCGGTACAGCCGTTTTCGAAATATTATAACGTCCCTTCCGGTTTTGAAATAACGGCCGAAAATAATGTCGTCTTGAATTCATAATTATTAGTCATACTATTTCCAAAATTTGGTTGCAATCGGTACAGCCGCTTTTGATAATGACGTCACTTCGGTTTTAACAATGGCGGCCGAAAATAATGTCGTCTTTAATTCATAATTATTAGTCCTACACATTTCCAAAATTTGGTTGCAATTGGTACAGCCGTTTTCGATATATGACGTCACTTCCGGTTTTGACAATGGCGGCCGAAAATAATGTCGTCTTTATTTCATAATTATATTAGTCCGACATAATTCTAAAATTTGGTTGCAATCGGTACATCCGTTTTCGATATATGACGTCACTTCCGGTTTTAACAATGGCGGCCGAAATTAATGTCGTATTGAATTCATAATTATAAGTCCTACACAATTCCAAAATTTAGTTGCAATCGGTACAGCCGTTTTCGTTATATGACGTCACTTCCGGTTTTAGAAAATGGCGGCCGAGAGCACTGCAACCTTGAATTTATAATTATTTACAATGTATGTTTACTAAATATCTATTTAAAAGTATAAAGTGGTGAATTTAGTGTCCTTTAGAATATTAATGACGTCATTTAGCATTTTTATGACGTCATTTCCGGTATAGGTAATAAGAAAACTATTTAGTTTTATCTAGTTGATACTTCATGAATGACCTTCTGAATTTAATAGCGCTAATTTCCGTCAAATCGCTCATGCCGTTTTCAATATATGACGTCACTTCCGGTTTCATTTAGTGGTTCCTGCCGCCATTTCCGGTACCGTTAATTTGTATATTCATTTATCCCAATTGATTTTTCAAATAGATTGCAGAATGAATATACAGGAGCTAGTTCAGTGGCAATCGGTACAGGCGTTTTCGATGTATGACGTCACTTCCGGTTTCAGGAATGGCGGCCGAGAACACTGTGTATTGAAATTATAATTTTGTATTGTCTTTGTTACAATGTAAGATAATGATATGTGTATTTAAAGTATAATTTGATGAATTAAGCTAAATATTGCAAATTTATGACGCCACTTCCGGTTTAGAATATAGGAAAATTATATTTTTAAATAACATACTTCATATAGATGACCATCTAAATCGAATGGCGCTAATTTCGTTCTAATCGGTCCAGCCGTTTTTCATATATGACGTCACTTCCGGTTTAAAAATGGCGGCACAAAAAATCACAAGAGGCAAGGTATCATCAGACGCCAAAAGTGCATATGTGGTCAAAATTTCAGGTTGATCGGTTCAGCCGTTTAGGCTGTGGCGGTGATAGCAACGTTTCCTGATATCATCATCATCATCATCATCATCTTCAGAATCAGAAAGTGATGTAATTTCACTGTTTTCTCGGTCCTCTAGCGCGCAAATGGCATAACCTATTGTTCCCAAATTTGGTATATGTAGTGGGGTGGGCCATAGCTCGAAATTAAGATATTTCGCAACAATGTGAGATTTACCAATTTTGAGATCCAGTAGGCCGAAAATGCCTTGTTGTTGCTTACAGTAAAAGTAGTTGGTCTGCTCCTCAGTTTATATAGGCATTTACGGTATGTTGAGATACTGTGAGTGTACGGTACGACTTGGCTGTGTGGAGCGACCGCTCCACTAGATAAACATCTTAATAAATACCTCTATGTCTAATACACATAATATTAGTTTTTGGAAAAAATCTATCGGTGGAAAATAGTTTTAATCTAATATTTAGGTACTAGGAAAATTACCGTGTTTTTTCGACTTACCATGTTAAAGATAGGGCTAACTCAAATTTATATGATTTGATTGATTTGATTTATTTTTATTTTTCAAAATGGTACAGAGAGTGAAGAGTGTGTTCACACAGTGTTCACATATTTGTTTGATATAGGTACCCCAATAAGTCACGAAGACTTGTGTCGGGGCATATTTTACATGGATAACACATGGACATTTTACATGGATTTATATAATATACCAGAGACATTATATGTAGTACAATATACGGAATGTAATATAAAGCTGAACGATTACTAAATACTAAATACTAATACTAAATATACATTGTCAGTTATTAATCAGTTAAGTGAAAATTTAAAAAAAAAAACATTTGCTGATACATAACTTGATGCTATGTCATACCATGTTATACCGCAAACAATATTGTACAGAACATTATACCATGTTATATCGTCATGTTTCTAATCATAGTCATAATACATCCACTAGGTACGTACATTATACTATATGGAATACAAGACACTGAATATAATATGCATGTTGCAGTATTACTGAATACTAAATATTAATAATTGTCCGTTATTAACTATTTGTAAAATAAAAATAAAATAAATAAAAAATAATAAATATAAAATAAAAAACCTCTGTTGATACCTAGGTACATTAGTTGATACCACAACAAGGACGTGTTATATGTAGATCTACTAGATACAAAGATTATACCTAGAACGTTGGTGAGAAGATCAATTGGTGAGCTTTTATTTTATTTAACTGTGGTTTATTACTTGCAATTTATGGCAGCGTTTATTGTGTCAATAGGGCAATCTTTGAGCCATCGCTTGGTTTTAAATGCGTATATTTTGTCCGATTGGATGCTTCGTATATCACAAGGAAGAAGGTTTTATAACTTGCTAGCTAGGTAAGTTAGGTTTCTTTGCGTAATGCCTTTGTTTACCCTCGGTTGATATAGATTGTTCTTTGTTCTTGATCTAGTTTGTATATTACAATTTGGTGCCAGTGAAGTGATATAAAGTGATATATCTTGGAAATTAGTTCGGGTACCCCACTTTTTCTTGCGTTTATATGGTGCACAAGGAAATTATCTATTAAATAAGCATATTATTTCAAATATCTATCGGAGACCTCTAATTTTACACAAATGTGCAAATAAATAAGATTTCTAGAAGCCCTTTTCACAGCAACACAAATATACATGGAAAAACTCCACTCTACATGTAGCCTGTAGGTCTAACTGTTGTGACTCATTGTATCTTGCTTAGAGCGGTCATACTTCTCTTGCCGCCATTGGGCGGTTTTAGAGGGAAATATAAAATACACTTGCACTTGCCCACAATAGGCGTCAAGCTGACACACTTTCACACCACATAGGTACCGTTAAGTTGACAACTCAAATAAAAAAAGGCTACGGAGTTGACCAAACTCTTTATCACATAAATATTTTATAAGAACCAAGAATATTCTCTAATTCTCACCTCTACCTGGGTACCTACACACAACTTTTTCCCTGGGGGAATAGACGGTTTACCCTAAGGTGGTCCACTAATAGCAATTTACTTTTAGCGTTATTGGACTTGTTTGCGCTGTGAAGTCATTTCTAGACCCCTCGAGAGCAGCAGGCAGCTTATAGCCGCGCAAAACAGGAGCCATATCTCTTTGAATAACCAAATTTGTCACATCGTTCTTATAAAAAGCTGAAAATTAGCTCATTGTAAACGACCCATACACCATTAATAACCCGAAAAAAAACTGTGTGCAGAGGGCACACCAAAAAATAAAATGTGTGATGAAATTCAACACGAGAAATCTTTAATTTCAAATATAGGTCTACACATTGCGTTATTTCCGAAATAAATTGCAATTAAAATTTGAAAAAAATTCAGGTTGCTAATTACATACTAATGAATACATACATGCAGATGAGATTGTCCAAAATGATTTTGTTTAAATTTTATGTGAGTTGAACCGTGTTGAACCAATTGCTAACAAGCCTGACTTGACCTTTTTGAATTTTAATTGTTTGTAAAAAAAAATCCCGCGACGACCTACCTATTATTTTTTTGTATTGAATCTGTAGAGAATATTATATCCATGATGCTTTGCATGGTGCTTGCTTAACATTTTTTTAGTTGTAAATAAATCTCTATTATATTCTATTCTAAGTACTATTTGAGACAGCTTATAAGTTATAACTAGGAAAACGCTCTGTGTAACGCGTTGATGAGCGAGCACGGATACACGCAACACCTCGAACCGAAATTATGTCTATCGAATGTCATTAAAAGCCAACAATTCTTTAGTTTCGTCACAGACTTGTATAAAAATCTCCAAAATCTCCAAAAATATTGGTGCCAATCCTTGCTAAGTTTTAAGTTGATCGATTAAACCTTTATGATTGAACGGTTCCTTGTTAATTTTCAAAAATCACAGGATCTCGTTCAAAAAATATACCTGGGACCACCCATATGATATGATATGATATCATATGATATAATAGTGTGTGTACACAATATCAGATCAATCTGTTGAACGGTCATTATTAGTTTCATATCGTTTGAAACTTTCTGCTCTAACTACCTTGCCTTGAACTGTAGATTCGAAGTCGCCGTGAATTTTACAGCCA
The DNA here is from genome assembly GCA_934045905.1 of Leuctra nigra. Taxonomy (NCBI): domain Eukaryota; kingdom Metazoa; phylum Arthropoda; class Insecta; order Plecoptera; family Leuctridae; genus Leuctra; species Leuctra nigra. The sequence continues at coordinate 4,239,123 of OW203762.1, read as the reverse complement.
ACACGCAAAATGTCCCTAAAATGACAAAAACTTTTGAAAATAACGACAGATTAGAGTGAAAATTGGCAAAAATACCTTAAATGTTGGTACCAATGACCAGTCGAAGATTTTAGTTGGTCGGTCAATCGGTTCCAGTTTAAATTTAAAAAATCACATGAAAAATGGTTTCAAATTTGAACCAATTGGAGGATTTGGCTGAATTTTTTTTTGATTGGGTACAATGTTGGTTGCAATGACTTTGCTAAATTTCAAATTGATCGAACCAACCAATCGAAAGATATTTTTTATAAAATTTGAACCAATCACAGGATCTCGTTCAGAAAAGATCCCAGGGATCGCATAGATTACGTTAGTATGTGTACAAAATTTCAGATCGATTGGTTGTGCGGTTTGACCTGAGCAGTGCAGTGCAGGCAAAAAAAAAAAAAAAAAAAAACACACAGAGAAAGTGCCATAAGAGTACCGTGGTGACGCTCGCTACGCTCGCTCAATAATATGTAGTACTTAACTTACAATTCAAGAGGTCAGAGATTTCAGCCGCCATATTTAAACCGGAAGTACGTCATATCTCGAAAACGGCTAGACTGATCGGTACGATACTAGCAAGAAACGATTCGGAAGGCCATCTCTATGGAATAGTTATAGTTAGGTACACTATAATTTTCCTATTTATGAAACCGGAAATGATGTTATTTAAAAAATTATTATAATCCCCTCTCCATACAACAAATACATATTCAGAAGGCTTATAATGAATGATTTATAGATACATATTCTACGTGGCAGGCAGTAAGTTCAGCAGCCATGTTGACAACCGAGAAGTGTTGCCATATCCAGGGGACCTATTTTCGAGATCGTTCGAGCGCTCGCATAATCAAGCATGACGTCAAAGTGACGTTCCTCCGAAGGAAATAGCATCCAATAAGCCAAATCAGTTTATTGTTTTGTTTTGTCTGACGTCAGGCGGCCGTGAATCCGTATGATATTTGACGCGAATGATCTCGAAAATAGCCCCCCAGGGGTGTAGTCGGGTCAGGGCGCACCAGGGCGGCGCCCTGGCTCTCAGTTCACTAATAAGCCAGGGCAAAGCAACTTTTTTGTATAATCAAGATCAATGGTATAATAAAGTCAATAATAATCAAAATCAGTTGATAAAGAAATTGCACTTCAATTTCTGTGGCGCAATTTTCTTACGAAATTAAATGATGCACTTCCATTTTTATGCATCAGATTCATATTAAATCTTCAAGAGAGTTTTAAAAAGAAAAATATTTTTTGAATTACCTACTTTCTGAATTTTCTTTTCAATAATGCAGCTGCGCTGCGCTTCTGAAAAAGTGGATGATTCACACTACTGTGCGCTTCATTAAAAATTCATCAGAGTTATTTTAATCATGGTTAAAGAGAGAAAAAAATCTCTGTGCGGTATTATCCACAATTCTGAAAAAATTGAATGATGACTAATTATTCTGCATCCCTTCAATAAATATTAATCAGAGTCATTTTAATCATGTTAAAGAAAGAAGAAAATCTAAAAATTCGATGCGCTGCATTTTCCAGGTAAAAGCTTTACCAAATTCGATGATTAACTCTTCTGTGTCCCTTCAATAAATATTAATCAAAGTCATAGAAAATTTATAAAAATTGCTGCGCGGCATTTTTATGTAAACTTCTGACAAATTGAATGATTAAGTCTTCTGTGTCCCTTCAATAAAATATTAATCAAGGTTAATCATGCATTAGGAAGATGAAAATTAAATATTTAGCTGTGCGGCATTTTTCAAGGTAAAATTCGGACAAAATTCTAATGTTTTTATTTTTTTTGTTATTTTATTTTTTTCATTATGCATCAAAAACACTTTTAGGCCCGGTCTTTTAATACTCTGCTTAAAGCTGGGTTCCCATACTTCGCTTTCGGTTCGCTTTCGCGTCGCGAAGTTTGTAGTCGTTTCCATAATTTCTGTTTCGCGTTTCGCGTATCCATGGATACGCGAAACATAAATAGTATTCTGCCAAAAGTTAAAAACAAAATGACGGATAATAATCAGATAATAAGCAAGAAAGGCAAGAAAATGCGGAAAAAGTGAAACTTGAAAGTTGAAACGTCAAAACGTCAAAATGTCAATACGTCAAATTAATCGAATATCGAATATAAGCTCGAGGTCGACCGGAAATGGAGATTCGATATATCGCATCACTTCCGGATTTCGCGCGTTTCGGTTTCGTCGAAATTGAAGTTGGTCCAACATTTTTGCATTTCGGAGTTGAAATTAAACATGGACGATTTTCTGTGATTTTCTGTGTACCTTTTAACACAGAAAATCGTCCATGTTTAATTTCGTCTCCGAAATGCAAAAATGTTGGACCAACTTCAACTTCGACAAAACTGAATCGCGCAAAATCCGGAAGTGATGCGTTATATCGAATCTCCATTTCCGGTCGACCTCGAGTATAGCCATTTTGCGAAAGCGAACCGAATGCGAAACGAAAGCGAAGTATGGGAACCCAGCTTTAGTCTCAATTAGCTCTTAACAGTTAGTGGTCATTCTAGGAATGTAATTGGTTGTTGCCATGACAATACAGTCCTAATTAACAGTTTAAAAGTTAGCAGAGTATTGAAAGACTGCGGCCCTTAACCTTTCATTGAGGCCTATATTTCGCTGCTAACATTTTTATGTGAAAAGTTTGTGACCAAATTAAGGTGGCTCATCCAATCGGGCATAGTCTCAGATTTTCATAATTTTTTGTCTACTTATTGATAATCATGCCATACACAATCCTTGAAAAAATTAAACACTTCTCGTGTCTAGTTTCTGAGAAAAATTGAGTTTTCTTCCCCATGTTATCTTATGGCAGACAGGTAAAATCGTGTCACAATTAGGCTAATAATGAAGATCTAATTTTTAGTTTGTCCCAACTTTGATCAAAAAACTTATTTTCTGATAGATAGTTGGACATTATATTAGGGAAAAAATTAAAAACAATACCAACGTGTGCTATTTTAAAAGTTATCAACCAAAAACTTAATGATTTCCCTATACCTCCTGTGTTACAGTTTTGTTCAATCTCGAAAGGCAATAAATTGAAACCTCGCTGTAAGACAGGAGTTGCAAGTTGAATGACATTTTATGATTCTTTTATACTTAAATATAGTTGAAATGTTGGAAAAAGTAATTCATGATGGTAATTTAAAAAAATAAATATTTTTGAATGTTCGATCGGTTGAGCCACGTTAAACTATTCACATTTCTGTTTTCCTTCAATTATTATGCTCCTTATATTAAAAATCATTGTAAGCCATTCTTTGAGTGCTGACTTTCAAAAACTTTGCTGTGCGAATTTTACAACACTACTCAATGTGTAATCTAGTGGAAATAGTGGAACATGAGTGTTAGTGGAGAAGTTGTGATTGTGAACATATTGCAGATCTGAAACTGGACATTTTGTATATTGCGAATTGTGCTCTAAATATTTGGGGAATACTAAGGGTTGGCATCTGCCACTTGTGGGCTGAGCGCTTCAACTGTTCTTCTGCAATAAACCTGATGCATTGTTTTTGTTTTCCAGTTGGTCATGGGCATCGAGCAGTGATTCTGCGCGCTCCCGATCATCACAGTGTTGTCGTGGATTTAGTTCAACTACTTATTTAGCACATTAAATATTAATTTATGATACATTCTTGTTTTAGACAATACAATTGTATTGTAGTAATAGGAGTAGGACACAGGATAATCTCTTGCAAATCCATCTATTGCTAATCTTATCAATGCAACTTATCCTTTATATTACTATAATTCAGTGTATTTTCAGTGTACATGTACATTTTTTCCCTCTCTCTCTCTCTTTGACTTGTGTACCCCATGTATACTTTAATTTTATTCTTCTGTGTGCGTTGTATGACTGTCTGTAGATCATGTAATGGACAATAAATATATTATTATTAATACTTTTTTATAATATTTTTTCCGCCGAACCCAACACATTTAATATTGTTTCATCCCAATACATATACCGTGCCTGTGCTCCACCTAAGCCCTCTTTCGTGGCGGTAAGAGACGGGGCTGCTTCCCAAAGGCCTACTCGAAGCCCTCCGTATGGACTTCAGCGCCTTCACCAGGGACTCCATCACACCTCCCAAGCAACCGATATTAAGCACGACAAGCCTAACATCAACACCACTGTACATCTGTATCAAATCCACGTAAGGGGATCACGGTACTTATCCTTCTTTTCAGCCTGCTTCAATTTCACGTTTGTCTCCGCTGGAGCTGAGAATTCGATAACGAACATCTTCTTCGACACCTAATCATGGAGGATTATGTCTGGCTTGTGGGCTCCAATCTGTCGTGTAGTGGGCACGGCATAATTCCAATAGACTCGGCACTTCCCATTAGCCAGCCTGCATCTTCCGACATTCGATGCTCATCTCACTGAACTCTCCGATGAGCATAAGCCATGCCTAAATTTGCTACATAGGTAAGCCAAATTTTAGAAGTTAACTTTATATTTTACATAGGGGTGAATTTTACACCCCATTTTATAGTATTCAGGGAGTTATACGTTGGTGTAAGGCCTTCTACATATCCTGGGTAGTCAAGCAAATAATTCCTTTTGATACCATTGTTAAATTTTATGATTTTTTATTGACCAATTTTCATTTATCTAGAAACTCTCTTACAATTCATTATAGAAGCTTCTAAAACTTAATTAACAGTACTCTTAATGTATATATATAAAATGTGATAACTTAAGTCTACCGATCATCTAAATGGAACAAACAATCGCACATCTTGTATTCCGGATCGAGTTCGATGAGCAACTTGCTGTGAAGACTGCAAGTTCAGCGCAGGGAAAGCTTCGCAGCAAACTGCCTCTTGGAGACCCGAAGAGATTCCTCACGAGGAAGGACATTGTGAAGCGACAAAGTTGTAGAGAATCATTTGTCTGGCATCGGTGAAGCTTTTCTATTCGATCGAAAAGTCACGAGAGCTTTCGAATGTTCAATTCCAATATAAAATAAAGCTCGTAAGCTCGGCTTTTTACACATATAATATTATGCAATTCTGAGTTCCAGGTATTATTGATGATAACAGATCGTACTTTTAAATGTGATTTAAAACATTTATGTAATATAGACAAAATGGAAAAAGATACTGCATTTACTTTTAGGAGATACTTATTTTAAATAGTGGTCAATGATGTGAAAGAGTAGCATAATATATTATCTACAACTTTCTTGCTTCAACCTTGAACGAAATGTTCACAATCTCAAAAATAGCATCAATCATCAATTGCCTCCTTCCTCTTATGGAACCAAGCATTCGTATCGCAATTTACACACCTTGACTACAGAAATATACTCATTCATCATCTGCACTAGAAGCCAATTACAGCGCTAACGTTCATTTGCCGAAACCCAACTCGAGTCCGTAAAGTGACAAGTTTATTTCCCAGCGTGAGAGTTGCATTTGAACTTTAACAAACAAACGTGACTATAGAATACGACGTGAGGCCGGACACATATCTACAGTCGCTCGAAATGCAGTCGTCAGTCGTGATGTTCTGCCTGGCTTTAGTTCTTGTCCTCCTTCTTCTCTTTCTTGTCGGTGTCTTCCGTCGGTGGGGTCTCGGCGCTGGAGCTGCCAGAAGAACTGCTCTCGCGATCGGCCGCCATCTGCAATAATCACATCGAAGAGTTACTACCAGGCAGTGGCGCAATCAAATAATATGCAATGATATTGAAGTAAACAATGTACCTTCACATTTTATGTAAATAATGTGAGTGTGCTATCATAAACCTAGGAAGATAGCTGGCAGGGAATAGCAATTCGCGTGATAAAGGATAAAGGTGTGTGTGATAAAGGAAATGCCGCGCTATTCGACACTAAAAGTTGCAAAACGCCACTTAGCGGAAAAAATTAACATCTCAACCACGAGTACTTCTGCTCATGCGCACAGGGCGCGAGCAGGCAAGTCACTTATATGTCAATCGTATAACGAGTTCAGTAAAAGTTATAATTACATCGCGAAATAACAGAAATTGATGCTTACCTCAGTGTCAACAATCAAATACAATCGGCATATTTCATTACAGCACACATTCATTTAAATTATTGTGAAAACGAGATGTCTATTCACCACAAATCACCATTTGACAGTTGCAATTGTTTTTCTCACGGCTTTCTGAAAACACGTTTTTCTTGACGCCACGTTCAAACAATTGCTATCTGTCAAATAGTGGTTTTTGGTGAATAGACAACTCATTTTCACAAGAATTTGAATAAATGTGTGCTGTAATGAAATATGCCAATTGTATTTGATTGTTGACCCTGAGGTTAGCATCAATTTCTGTTATTTCGCGATGTATTTATAACTTTTTACTGAACTCGTTACGATTGACATCTAAGTGACTGGTATGCAAGAGTACGCATGCGTACTGGGACTGTACTCGCGTGAGAGGCCATCTTACTGATATCAGCGCAATCTCTTGGTACTTTTAGTGTCAGATTGTAACTGTTAAAATACCTTGAATCATTCAATAATATGTCACACATTATATATCACGCAATTCGTTAATCTTCAAGGAAAACAATGATGTATCTCAGACATCAACACGTTGCCTATGTGAGACGTAGTGAATCAAGTGCAGAAATGATATTATTCCGTCGGCGCTGGTTTCAATATTTTGATCTAGTTCCTCGAGATATTAAACCAATCAAAATAAGTATACTACACAACATGGATTTTAAAATACAATCACGCAATGCTCTACATTGTAATGAAGACAATGATGCTACACACATATCTCTCCAATATTTATTGACGATGCAACAAGAAAAGGCAACATTTCCGTCGTCAGTATCATACATGGCCACATGCGTACTGCATCAGCTAACGTGGGTGACGTCATTAGGTTGCCAATCCCCCCAAGCTATCATCAATGGTTCATATCAATGGTTTCCTAGACAATAGACATGCAACAATCCCCTTTCGGGGAGTACTCCAACTAAGAGTACATACAATTTAGGAAAATTATGGCACTAAACGTCTGAAGGACAAAATGAAACAAGACTAATAAACCATTCCAAACTATGAAATTATTTCCATTTAACAGTTCTGAAGACACGTAGGTAGAGTTTTCATTGGTAGGTAACAAGAGATATTGATAAAAATTTATTATAACTCTTCCAGGCACTACTCAGCCATCTTAAATCCTGTAATCATCCTTCGAAAAAAACAGTGTGTTTTCTATCTTCCTGACGTCCACTTGAACCTAGTAAAATCAGTACATATTTGAACGAAACGGATTGGCTGCTGGTCAGGTTCCTTGACAATCAATTCATGTTATTATCAATGAAATCAGAGCTCATCTATAGAGTTATATGACGAGTTAGCATTGACTTCATAGGATAATGCTTTTTAAGTTTTTCAGCCAATAATCCATTTCTTTCAAATATCATTTTTGAGTGTAGAAATAGATGTGCATTAGCATTCGGTACATTATGTACACTGAAAGATCACTTGAGAAGAGGCGAAAGGATGTTACCTTCTTGTAGGCCATCTCGAAGAGCTTGAGCGAGGCTTGCTGCAGCGCGCTGGTGACCTTGCGGATCTCCTCGGGGTCGGTCTCGTCCTTCTTCACGATCACCTCTCGCACCTGCGCGATCTGCTCCTTCAGCTTCTCGCACTGCAAACACATGGGTAGCGGTTACACAACCAGTCATGGTTCACTGCTGCAGTCTTGTCTAGTGTTATTGAATACAACGATGGATTCACTTTTCACTATTTGACGATAAATAAAATTCTTCACTTGACAGTTTTATAATAAAAATTAGGGTTGGGACGAACGAATCAGAAGAATCGGGATTCATTGATTCTGGCCCTGTAACAAGTGTTTCAAATTCTTTTCAAATTTCAAGTCTTTTAACCCTTTCCCGGGCAAATTATTTAAGCTTATGGAAACCAGTGACAACAGCAAATTAGTGAATTAGATCACATTTAAAGCATGTTGACACTTTTTTTTTTTTTTTTTTTTTTTTTTTTTAATTTTCACTTAAAAAAATTTGGTGGGATAAATACTTCCCACCGCCCATATAAGAAGAAAATGAGTTGTAAAAATTTTTTTTTGTTATTTTTTTTTTTAATAATATATATTTTTGAATCGAGATTTTGATTTTGTTAGAACTGCATACTTAAATACATAATTTATGGTTAAAAGAAAAGAAAATATCCATGATTATCTAAAACATAACCTATCAGTTTCGAATAAGAGAGACTATAGGTTGGGCCGTGGGAAGACTACTTCCCGTTTGTAAATGATTTCGTAATAAAAAAAAATCCAGCCGTCAAAATGGTCATCAAATATTTATCTAATATTACTTACATGATACCTTACATCAGGGCTGCCGCCATATACAAATTAATATCCTTTTAAAAAGCATGAAAAATCCGTAAAAATCCGTATGCCCATTAAAAACCTTTAAAATGATGTAAAACTCCCATATTTCAAGCATCAAGTGGGCCACTTGACAGATAAGCTATTGAATTCCTCACACAACATGGGACATGAGAGGAGGGGGTTGGGTTCTGGACTGACAGCTGTGGATGGAATTGTAATTTTGAATTCATAATTAAATTAATTATAAATATTTTTCTCCCGTTTCCAACACAATATTCATAATGAACATTATGAAACTGCAAAACTATAAGCACACGCAAAACTGAGGGATGCAATCACTAATCAGGTCATTAACCCACGACCAGCTGCAAACAACTAACAAGTGGATGCCTCAGACAGATGCGCCCCTAGTCTCTCAGGGCATTGCTCAAGGTCGACCAGTTTCCCCCACCCCCCTTCCTCCCTCTCTAATCACTCGCAACCATTCGCCCTAGTATAGCTAGCCTACTTACACAAAAGGATGTTTTGAAACAATCCCTGCACTGAAAATTGTTGGACAGGAAACGAAAATAACTTGTCAAACTATACATTTTCGTAATAAATTTGAAATATTATCTCCTTCAACAGAGAAAAAGTGGTTCAACCATGAATCACCAATATCCGTTAATGTGTCAACAAATCCGCGTGTCCGTTTTTGTACTCATTAATCCGTAAAAACGGATAATATCCGTAAAAACGGCAGCCCTGCCTTACATCAAACATTTACACTTTAGGTTATCAATCCAAATTTACATATAGATATTGAGCTATAAATCGATTTTTTGACGAAATTTGTCGTACCGTGTGTCATTTGCTATTTGCCACGGCTTTCTTGATGGTCTAGAGATCAATTTTACCGACCAAACATTTTTTTTCAAAGTTGTGTAATATGCACATAGATAGCGCCACATCAAAGACCCGGGAAATATATCACCCGTCGCCCTTACAACGCATGGAAGTTACTGGGAAAACCGTTTCCCACCGCCCGGGAAAGGGTTAAAATAGCTGTTTTATTCAGTTAAATAAGTTTTGTTTGTTTTAATAATAATAATAATTATTATAATTATTAAAACAAACACCCGTCGTTTTAACTCCCTAGTTTTAACTAGGGATGGCACTTTTACCGGTTCTGGAAAAATCGGTAAATTTTACCGGTAAATTTACCGGTCAGCGGTAAATTTTGAAAAATGATGGTAGATAACAAATCATGATTATACCAAATACAAAAATGACCCTACTTTATTATTTGACTCATTTACAAAGATTACCGCAGTCAGAACAATAACAATAATCAATGTTAATAATGACAATAGGTACTCCATATTGATAAGGGATGATATAACCGAATATCATTGACTCGACCAATCTAGTGTATGCTATGCCATGCCTGTGTTATTCTCCAATAAGAGGAATTGTCGACCACCAATTTTATCAAGTTACAATCTGTGTCTGCTAAACAAGCAAACCTGAAGAGAGATTCCGACATTGGAAGTAATCCTATATGGATGGAGTTATCATTCTGAATGATTGAAGATATCCAAAAATCAACGTAAAATATGCCTAACTGCTAATGTTGTCACACTGAAGTTTACTTATAGTTTTTACTTAAAATTTGATATCTCCATTCATACATTGGAGAGGATCAAAAATCAAAATTTACCATTTTTTTTACCGGTAAATTATTAATCGGTAAATTTACCTTAATTTACCGGTAAATTTTACCAGGTGCCATCCCTAGTTTTAACTTGTCAAAAAATAGATTATTCCAATGGGGTTGTTCACTGCCATTTGCTCTCACTCGCAGCGCTAGCGGCATTGGAGGTGTCTCTCTCTGATTGGTTGGTCTCTGAATCCAAGATCTCTGAATCAAACTCCCGCCAAGGTTTAAAAACCTTCCATTCCGCTAGATGCATTTTGATTGGCTCTCTCCCGGACGATTAGAACAGCAGCGCCATCTACAATAGTTTTGCGTGAACAACCCCATTAACAGAGCGTGAAATGACAATTGAAATTGTTATAAATAAACATTTGCCTATTACCTAAATACAGTTCGTTTTTCCTATGTATGAACTCTCACCAGATGGAGCCGCAGTCAGTTGTTCTGCTAGGCCGAGAAAGACTTCATTGCGCGCTCATCTTGCAATGTTGTCTTTCTCGGCCTAACAGAACAACTGACGGTGTCTCGGTCTGTAGAGAGTTCAAACATCTAGGAAAAACGAACTGTACATCCTAAAGAATCAAAGTCGCAAGAACCACTACCTACTTTGAAGAACCGGTAGGCATCAGAATTTTTGAAAAATCAGAATCGTCCCACCTCTAAAATAAACTTGTTTTTGGAAATGGGACACAGCAAATACCACCTTGAAACGGGTTTTTGTAAATATTCTGTTCCATAAATCAAATTGCTCCCTGAGATTCTCATGAAAAATATTGGTAAATTATCCTAAGAAATGAAATGTGTCGTATTATGTGTTTTGTCATTTCGATGTGATGGCTCTGACTGAACTGACCTCCTCCTTGGGCAGCTGGTCCTTGAACTCCTCCATCTTGGCCTCGGTGTCGTGCACGATGCCCTCGGCCTGGTTGACGGTCTCCACGCGGTCGCGCTTCACCTTGTCCTGCGCAGCGAAGGTCTCGGCGTTGCGCACCATGTTCTCGATCTCGTCCTTGCTCAGGCCGCCAGACGACTGGATCACGACTGTGGAGGCAAGGACAACGTTATCAACACGAGGAGATATTATAAACATGCTAAACATCAGGAAAATGTTAAAATATACAATCATCTAATGTGAAACCCGACATTTATTATTGGGAATACAGTGGAACCTCTTAAGTACGTTTCTCCTTAGTATGTACGTTTTTCATTTTCTCCTTAGTACGTTTTTCACTTTAGTAACGTTCTCTTTCTGCAGTCCCTTGAAAAACGTACTATAGAGGTTCTACTGTATTTTACAATTACGTAACAGAATATTTGATTGAATGACTTTTTTGAATATTTTTGTGAATAATACCGTATTAACTCGTGTATAAGACGCAATTATATGTCAATATTTTGATTCTGAAAACAGCCATGCGTCTTATACAGGCATACCAAGCTTTTTTCCCAGTAAATCCAAGGTGGATGTTTGTAAACAGAGCTGTGGTAGACTGCCACATGTTGTCTATCTCTGCCTTTCCTTCTCGCTTTGTTTGGACTACTCACACTGTGTCTAGACACAACACTATTAACATATTTTGTACAACAAAATGTTTTCCCTTGCATTTAGATCAGGAGACAAAATATATGTTTACGTCTGAAAAACATTGCTCTGACAGACATAAAATAGACTAAACACTGTTGAATGGCGATCTTAATGGAAGGGGAGGAGAGGAGTTAGGTTTGTTTTGGAATGGAGAGGAAAGGCAGGTGCATGCCTCTTAGAGCAAGCAACAGCTGCTGGGAAGAGACTCCCCTCCCCCCTTTCTCAGAAGCAGGAAATTACTGTTTGTTTACAACAAGTTATCAGTGATTTTCATTCAAATAGCTCAGTTAGCTGGAAAACCAACATTTAGATGGATATCATGTATACAAACACACAATGTTTTTCATCATTTTACTGCGTCTTATACACGCATGCTAAGTGTTTACTTAAAATAGACTTCTCAAAACAAGGGTGCGTCTTATACACGAGTGCGTCTTATACACGAGTTAATACGGTATGAAGTTCCATATGGTACATTTTAAGGGGGTTAAAGAGTCTCTAAAACACCTCCATGATTGAAACGAATGACATAATACTGCTGACTGCACTCACTCTGCTGCTCCTTGCCGGTGCCCTTGTCCCTGGCCGACACATGCACGATGCCGTTGGCGTCAATGTCGAAGGTGACCTCGATCTGCGGGACGCCGCGGGGGGCGGGGGGGATGCCCACCAGGGTGAACTGCCCCAGCTGCTTGTTGTCGTTGGCCATCTCGCGCTCCCCCTGGTGCACCTTGATCTCCACTTGCGTCTGTCCGTCGGCGGCCGTAGAGAACACCTGCGACTTCTTGGTCGGGATCGTAGTGTTCCTGCGGACATGTGGGGGTTATGTCAACGTTTAAGTAACTCCACGGTAAGTAACTCGCATACAAATATTTTCTACAATATTTTCTTTCTTCCTTTGATACAATATTTTCTCAATAATACCTACATTATTATAATTATTATTATTATTCCTAAAAAAATACAAGATGTTACAGAAAATATGGATCCATTTTCCAATACAAGATTTAAAAATTGTTCGGTCGCCATCTTAGACATCTTTCATTATTGGAAGTCAAGGACACTTTGGATGCAAACATATTTTATTTTATTTTGACAAACATTATTTCTTTTGATTGTATACCCACCTCAAATGAGACTACAGCTGTTAGATATTTGAAATACTTTTGTCATTATTCGATATTCACTTCTTCTTCTTCTTCTTCTTCTTCTTCTTCTTCCCATCAAGGAGTAAGCTTCTAGCCTGTTCCGGCATCTAAGGGTTCTTCCACCTCTTCCGTGGACGGCCAACATCTCTTCTTCCATGAGGTCGGTAATGGTAGGCACTCCGGGGGATCCTATCTGGAGGCATTCGGGATAGATGTTCAATCCATTTGCTTCTGTACTTCACCATCGTGTCATTAACACTCTCAATATGAAGCTCTTGCCTTATTTCTTCATTCCTTACACAATCCAACCTCGTGCATCCCTTCACCGACCTTAAGAATTTCATCTCGGCAGCTTGGATGCGACTCTTATCCCGAGTCTTGTCGACCCACGATTCACTTCCGTAAAGTAATGCTGGCACCGCCATTACCTTATACAATCTGATTTGGGTATCCTTCCTTGTCTTGTTTTTTAAATTTCGTCGAATAGTCCCACATATAGACTGAAACTTGTGCAGCTTCTGAGTAATGTCCTCCTCAAAAGCATATGTTATGTCACAGCCCAAATATTTGAAGTGAGAGACTTGCTCACCAAGTCTGCTCACCATAACTAACTTATCGTGCAGTAACATGGACATTGACCAATAAAGAAGTGGAAATGTCCAGCGGCCGAATTCCTTAGAAGAATTGCTGGAGAAACCAAGTACCTACTGACATAAGAAGCAGAAAGCCTCAACTATAAGATAGGAAGAGATTGATTGCGCTGGCAGAAGAACGGATCACAGCAGATTACCGAAGAGAGAATGTGAAAGAGCGAGAGAGCGGGAAGCAGAAGTGGGACTTAGAGGAAAGAGGGGAGGAGAGGAGAGAGGTGGAGAAGGCAGAGTTTGAGGAAGATAAGGAAGAGTGGGATGTGTCAGGAGATTGAAGTTACAATTCCACCGGACATTGTGTAGGAAACGGCAGACAGATATTTAGTGCAAAATCCTCACTACTTGCACACTGCACAAGGGCAAGGGCTGTACCTTGATATGAGTCGTGTGAAGACGCCGCCGAGGGTCTCGATGCCGAGTGAGAGCGGCGTGACGTCCAACAGCAGCACGTCCGTGACATCCCCGGCCAGAACGCCGCCCTGGATCGCCGCCCCCACCGCCACCGCCTCGTCGGGGTTCACCGCGCGGCTCGGCGTGCGTCCGAAGATCTCCTGCACCGTCGCCTGCACCTTGGGCATGCGCGTCATCCCGCCCACCAGCAGGACCTCCCCTGAACACACGCAGAACATTCGTTAGCGACATTGACCATTAAGACGGCTGGCTAGTGAATTTGACCTTGAAGGGGTTTTTAATCGATTTTTATCAAAATCTTTTACCAATGTAACTGTTAATAAAATAAGGCTCTGTACGAGTATTCAGAACAGTTCAATGAAAATAATTTCATAGCTTGGAATTATGTAAAAAATTTATTTTGTCCTACAGACATTTAGTGCTTGAAAATTAGCAAAAATATGGCACTAAACATCTGTAGGATCCAATCATATTGATATTTGAAATGGAGTTCTGTCTGCCTTTCTACATTAGATACATAAATTATATTGAAGCATGGTTATTGGTTTTATTTTAGTTGAATCGAAGGAATCTATCAATTCCAAATATTTTAACATTATAGTTATAATTTATAATTTTATATTATCCTGAAATTTAACATGCTTTCTGCAATGCATCCAAGCACTCCTAGAACACCTCTGGGGTGCGATCACATAAAATTATAACTTTCTTGTCACGGTGACAAGTCCCAAGAAGGCCGTGAATAACATTGAGATAATAAGCTTGTCACCGTGACAAGAAAGTTCTTGATCGCACCCTGGTGAAGCTAGATCATGACCGAGGCTGCATTGCTCGTGGTATCTAGCAAGAGAGTTATCTCACCGATGTCGGACTTGGAGCACTCTGCGTCCTGCATTGCCTTCTGGCACGGCCCGATGGTCTTCTTGATCAGGTCTCCCACCAGGCTCTCCAGCTTGGAGCGAGACATCTGCAATACACATGATCAATCAAGGTACTAAAACAAAGAGGAGGCAGAGGATACTGGAATAAAGGACTCAAAAGTACCAAAAAGATACGAAAGGGGATGAAAATATTATTTCAATTTAATCTACAATATTTTGAATCAAGAAAAAGTTTGCTTCCGGTTTGTTTCTACTTTAACAGATATCACAATTTACAACACATAAAGAAACCAAGAAAAATGAGTCTGGTAATATGTTAATAATGGTTTTTAATATCGTTGACCGAAATATTTATGACGGAAGTTATATTGTTATTTTATGGACATTACATCAAATATACGATTGCACATTTGGTATAGCAGACAAATAAAAAAAGCAGTTTTGTTGTTTTTATTTTTTCAAGGTCATCAGGTGATGTGAGCTCATTGCAAAATGATTAATTAGTTACATATCAAGATTGTATGAAGGACGAACATTCATCACGGTTACAATGTTTCATTCAATTCGTTGACTTCAATCTAATTCATTGAAGGAAAAATAAGACTGGTTCCAATTCAATAGGTCAGGGGGTGGGTGTTCCCACCAACACTAGGGCCGCAGGACTACTGGAGACCGGCTGGCCACACCTGGCGTCCCCTCCTCCTCGTCTTCTTCTTCCTCCACTTCCAATTGTTCCACAAATTGTCTCCACCTTGTTCTGTCCTCCCACTGTCTCTCAGCCTCCAACTCACTCCAACTTCCTCCTCTCCCCAACACATCCTCCTTAACAACTCCAATCCACCTCTCTCTTGGTCTTCCTACTCTACGTGGTCCCGAAGTAGCCGACTCAAACACCCGCCGTGGCACTCGCCCTGTTCCCATCCTTTTCATGTGGCCAAACCACCGAAGCCTCTCTCTGTCCAGTTTAAACCCCAATCTCTCTACCCCCAGCTCACTTCTTACAAGAACTTCATCTCCGCTGCCTGAAGCTGATCCATTTCCTTTCCTCCCGCTGACCACGTCACTGCCCCGTATGTTAGAATTGGCAGGAAATACATTTTATACATTATCATTTTACACACTTTTGGAAACTTCTCATGCCACAGCAACTTCCTCACTGCCTGATAGAAACACTCCGCTGTCCTTCTTCTTTCCTGTACTTCTCTATCTACTTTTGCATTGTTGGTGAGCAGGCTCCCCAGGTACTTAAATTCCTCTACTTCCTTCAACCATCCATCTCTCATCTTGATTCTGGCATGTCCTTGTCTTATCTTCTTCCGTTCCATTGTCATTACTTCACTCTTCTCTTTGCTTATTCTCAAACCCATCTTCTCTGTCTCTTCACTCCACTTATCAATCTTTAACTGCACTTCCTCCCTAGTTCCTCCCCACACCACCACATCATCCGCATAAATTAGTGTTCGTGTATCATCCCCCTCATTTGGCTCAACTTTCTGCAGTAACTTGTCCATTACTATGATGAACAGCATTGGTGATAGAACACTCCCTTGCCGAAGTCCTTCACTAATACTAAACCATTCCGATCTCCCCACTCCCGACTGAACACAACTCACATTGTTCTGATACATACTTTTGATCCGCTCAACCAACTCCTTGCCTATCTAGTGGAGCGGTCGCTCCACTCAGCCAAGTCTTACCGTACACTCACAGTCACTCAACATACCGTTAATGCCTATATAAACTGAGGAGCAGACCAACTACTTTTACTGTAAGCAACAACATAGCATTTTCGGCCTACTGGATCTCAACAATGGAAAATCTCTCATTGTTGTGAAATGTCTTAATTTTGAGCTATGGCCCACCTAACAACATATACATCACGCGGCAACAACCAGTCATGCCGTTTACGACCTAGAGGGCAGTGAAAATCGTGAAATTACACCGCTTTCATCTGCTTCTTCTTCTTCTTCTTCTTCTTCATATGATTCCCGAAAAAGTTGCTGTCACCGCCACAGCCTAAACGGCTGAACCGATCAACCTGAAATTTTTACCACATATGCACTTTTGGCGTCTGATGATACCTTGCCTCTTATAAATTTTTTGTGCCGCCATTTTTAAACCGGAAGTGACGTCATATATAAAAACGGCTGGACCGATTAGAACGAAATTAGCGCCATTCGATTTAGATGGTCATCTATATGAAGTATGATGCTAAAAAACATTATTTTCTTATTTTCTAAACCGGAAGTGACGTCATAAATTCACAATATTTAGCTCATTTCATCAAATTATACTTTAAATACACATATAATTAGCTTACATTGTAACATAGACAATACAAAATAATTATAATTTCAATACAGTGTTCTCGGTCGCCATTCCTGATACCGGAAGTGACGTCATATATCGAAAACACCTGTACCGATTGCACTGAACTAGCTCCTGTCTATGCATTCTGCAATCTTTTTGAAAAATCAATTGGGATAAATGAATATACAAATAAACGGTACCGGAAATGGCGGCAGGAACCACTAAATGAAACCGGAAGTGACGTCATATATTGAAAACGGCATGACCGATTTGACGGAAATTAGCGCTAAAGAATTCAGAAGGTCATTCATGAAGTATCAACTAGATAGAACTAGATTGTTTTCTTATTACCTATACCGGAAATGACGTCATAAATATGCTAAATGACGCCATTAATATGCTAAATGACACTAAATTCCCCAATCTATACTTTTAAATAGATATTTAGTAAACATACATTGTGAATAATTATAAATTTAAGATTGCGGTGTACTCGGCCGCCATTTGCAAAAACCGGAAGTGACTTCATATATCGAAAACGGCTGTATCGATTGTAACCAAATTTTGGAATTGTGTAGGACTAATTATTATGAATTCAAGACGACATTATTTTTGGCTGCCATTGTTTAAACCGGAAGTGACGTCATATATCAAAAACGGATGAACCGATTGCAACTAAATTATGTAATTATGTAGGACTTATATTTTTGAATTAAAGACGACATTATTTTCGACCGCCATTGTTAAAACCGGAAGTGACGTCATATATCGAAAACGGCTGTACCGATTGCAACTAAATTATGTAATTATGTAGGACTTATATTTTTGAATTAAAGACGACATTTTTTTCGACCGCCATTGTTAAAACCGAAAGTGACGTCATATGTCGAAAACGGCTGTACCGATTGCAACTAAATTATCTAATTATGTTGGACTTATAATTATGAATTCAAGACAACATTATTTCTGGCCGCCATATTTAAAACAGGAAGTGACGTCATTTATAGAAAACAGATGTACCGATTGCAACTAAATTATGTAATTATATAGCCCTTATATTTATGGATTCAAGATGACATTATTTTCGGCCGCTATTTCAAAACCGGAAGTGACGTCATATATCGAAAACAACTGCCGAGATTGCAGCTTAATTATGCAATTATGTTGCACTTTTATGAATTCAAGGCGGCAGTATTATTGAGCGCCATTTTTTAAACTGGAAGTGAAGTCAGATATCGAAAACGTCTGGACAGATTGTAACGAAACTTAGACTATTCTTCTTGGATAATCATTTTAAGCTTGTACCAAATGCAACTTTTCTTACTAACCAAATCGGTTGAGGCGTATTTTTTTAAAGAAATTAGTCCTTGGTAGGACATGTGCTACAAGCTGTATGAATAAACTAACAAAAGAAGTGATATCCCAGAAAATAACACTCCGTGTAAAAAAGGCAGCCAAGTCTCTTTACTTTAAAAAAATTCAACACCGAAAAGGAGTGATATCAAAAAAGAAGCCAAGTCAATGACATTTCCAAATATTTAATCGTATCTTTGAAATAAAAGTATAAACACCGAGAAATACTTGACAAAAGGACTTGGCGCATCGTTTTTTTAAAGACATTTTTCTATTCATAAGCATATGCCATTTATATACAACCGTCATTTAGAATTTTTAGAATAATAGGGACACATCTTTCAATTACATATTATACATACCTACTGTAAAATATTTTCTATTTGAATATATACGCTATGAAACTTGTTGCCTATGTTTTCTATAAATACACAATAGTTATCTTCGTAATATTGTTTCGTGGTCAACATAATTAAGTCTCATGCGTTATACCTTCGCATCATGAAATACATTTCTATTAATCCGCATTTTATAACAATACATTTCACAAAGTACACAGAGACGGCACATGGAATTTCTTTAAATTTTTTAACTTTATACACTTGACACTTCAAAAATATATAATAGTGTTCCATAGATAGTTAGTAATTATTTTACAACGTTTCATGATTTCCCTCAATCAAGATCAAATTATGAAAACATACCCTTCTAATATCACCATATTAACAGTGCTATAAAAATATAAATGAGCCCACTTCCAATTGTTATTTAATTCTTCCACCCTTACATTACTTATCTATTACAACATGAAATCTTTCTTCTATCGCCATTGACAAAACTATAAAATAGCCATTACTAAAAGTAGCTTGATTCATAGATACTGGCTCTAAAAAAAAGAGGAAAATGTACCTAATTGTAAATTTCTTTCCACTTATAGGATAGAATGATGTCTTTAAAAAAACGATGGGCCAAGTCCTTTTGTAAAGTATTTCTCGGTGTTTATACTTTTATTTCAAAGATACGATTAAATATTTGGAAATGTCATTGACTTGGCTTCTTTTTTGATATCACTCCTTTTCGGTGTTGAATTTTTTTAAAGTAAAGAGACTTGGCTGCCTTTTTTACACGGAGTGTTTTTTTCTGGGATTCCTCTCTTTACCAGACACTCCCACACTCTTTCCCTTGGCAACCTATCATATGCCTTCTCCAAGTCCAAGAAGGCCATATGCATAGTTTGACCCTTCTCCCACTGCTTCTCCATCATCTGACGCACAGTGAAAATTGCGTCAATTGTAGACCGCCCTCTCCTAAATCCATACTATTCAAAACCCGAAATTGAAGAATTATTGGCTTTTCGATTGACAGAATTTCGGTTTGATGTGTTGGCGTATCCGTGCTCGCTCATCAACGCGTTACACAGAGCGTTTTCCTAGTGCATAATATAGGTGAACTGTTCAGAAATGTATGCTAAGATAATACATTTTTCAGCAGTCCTCAAAGAGCAATTCATTTACAGCTTTGACACTTCAACTCTCAGCCCACGAGACATTGTTATTGGCAGATCGGAAGTCTTTTTACTTTTCGAAACTAATTGCCGAATGTTTACCTTGAGGTTCATGTGTTTGGGTCCAGATGAGTCCATGGTGAGATATGGCAGGTTGATGTCGGTCTGAGAGGCGGAGGAGAGCTCGATCTTTGCCTTCTCCGCAGCCTCCTTCAGTCTCTGCATCGCCATCGGGTCCTTGGTCACGTCGATACCTTGCTGTGGAACAATCACGACATGGTGAGATATGGCAGGTTGATGTCGGTCTGAGAGGCGGAGGAGAGCTCGATCTTTGCCTTCTCCGCAGCCTCCTTCAGTCTCTGCATCGCCATCGGGTCCTTGGGCACGTCGATACCTTGCTGTGGAACAATCACGACATGGTGAGATATGGCAGGTTGATGTCGGTCTGAGAGGCGGAGGAGAGCTCGATCTTTGCCTTCTCCGCAGCCTCCTTCAGTCTCTGCATCGCCATCGGGTCCTTGGTCACGTCGATACCTTGCTGTGGAACAATCACGACATGGTGAGATATGGCAGGTTGATGTCGGTCTGAGAGGCGGAGGAGAGCTCGATCTTTGCCTTCTCCGCAGCCTCCTTCAGTCTCTGCATCGCCATCGGGTCCTTGGTCACGTCGATACCTTGCTGTGGAACAATCACGACATGGTGAGATATGGCAGGTTGATGTCGGTCTGAGAGGCGGAGGAGAGCTCGATCTTTGCCTTCTCCGCAGCCTCCTTCAGTCTCTGCATCGCCATCGGGTCCTTGGTCACGTCGATACCTTGCTGTGGAACAATCACGACATGGTGAGATATGGCAGGTTGATGTCGGTCTGAGAGGCGGAGGAGAGCTTGATCTTTGCCTTCTCCGCAGCCTCCTTCAGTCTCTGCATCGCCATCGGGTCCTTGGTCACGTCGATACCTTGCTGTGGAACAATCACGACATGGTGAGATATGGCAGGTTGATGTCGGTCTGAGAGGCGGAGGAGAGCTTGATCTTTGCCTTCTCCGCAGCCTCCTTCAGTCTCTGCATCGCCATCGGGTCCTTGGTCACGTCGATACCTTGCTGTGGAACAATCACGACATCACATGAGTAATGAATCCATCCTTGTACAACCAGCTTTTCATTTCCATTTCACAAATCAGTTTCATATGAAATGACGATATATTCTTCTTTACAATATCATTGTATTGTTTTGTTAATAAACTGCATAGGTACGTAAATAATATCAGTAAGTACCGTATTAACTCGTGTATAAGACGCAATTATATGTCAATATTTTGATTCTGAAAACAGCCCTGCGTCTTATACATGCATACCAAGCTTTTTTCCCAGTAAATCCAAGGTGGATGTTTGTAAACAGAGCTGTGGTAGACTGCCACATGTTTTCTATCTCTGCCTTTCCCTCTCACTCTGTCTGGACTACTCATACTGTGTCTAGACACAACACTATTAACATATTACATTTTTGCAACAAAATGTTTTCCCTTGCATTTAGATCAGGAGACAAAATATATGTTTACGTCTGAAAAACATTGCTCTGACAGTCATAAAATAGACTAAACACTGTTGAATGGCGATCTTAATGGAAGGGGAGGAGAGAAGTTGGGTTTGTTTTGGAATGCAGAGGAAAGGCAGGTGCATGCCTCTTAAAGCAAGCAACAGCTGCTGGGAAGAGACTGCCCTCCCTCCTTTCTCAGAAGCAGGAAATTACTGTTTGTTTACAACAAGTTGGCAGTGATTTTCATTCAAATAGCTCAGTTAGCTGGAAAACCAACATTTAGATGGATATCATGTATACAAACACACAATGTTTTTCATCATTTTACTGCGTCTTATACACGCATGCTAAGTGTTTTCTTAAAATGGACTTATCAAAACAAGGGTGCGTCTTATACACGAGTGCGTCTTATACACGAGTTAATACGGTATCAGTGTCAGGTGGCATCTGCCATCTGTGGCAGTAAAATCATACGTTTTGAATGACTATTCATTTTGATAGTAATTTGATTTTTACATGTAGGTACTATACTTAGGTGAAAAATACACATGCTTTATCCAACATGAAAAGTGTCCCTATGTGCTTTACTTATAGATTTTTTTAAAATATATTTAAGTGTGTCTAAAAAACTCAAGGGAACACTTATTTAGAAATGAACAGTTGTTCAAGGTACAGAATTTACTCTATTTTATATTTGCCTTCTTTCTTCTGGATATTGAATACAAGTTGTAACGAACCTCCTTCCTGAACTCTGTGACGAGGTAGTTGACGATGGTGTTGTCGAAGTCTTCACCGCCAAGGAATGTGTCTCCGTTGGTCGACTTGACTTCGAACACGCCCTTCTGGATCTCTAGGACGGAGACGTCGAACGTTCCTCCGCCCAAGTCGTACACCGCGATCCTAGATAGAAAAACAGCTCTCTCTTAGTTCACTCTTAGAAAAATAGCAAGTTTGCACCTGCAGCCATTTTGAATGCAATGGCATGCTTGTCGTAACTCTCACTATAATATATTCTGCTTTATAATCTTGTTTGTAGGGTTGGGTGAACTTTCAAGTTTTTCAAGTTTGAGGTCGAACCAAACTTTTCCGACCCTTTAAAAACTGTGAATGCATTTTGTACAAATAAAACGTAAATTATCTTTAAGCATTAAGCAATGATATTACAAATCATACAACAAAGATAAAAACAAAGCAATGAATTATTGGGGTTTCTGTTTATTGATCATGGAAAAACACGTGTTACTGAGTTACGTTAACGTATACACAATACTGACTCAGTGTATTCACTTTATGAAATGTGATGACCATTCAAGATAGGTAAGTGATTTTAATTGATAAGTAGGTAGGTGGTTGAATAAATGACAATAATAACCTGGTTGATAGGGCAAAAAATAAAAAAAGGTTCAAAAAACAAACCGGCTTAACGCCTGTTTAAAACGGGTGTTTTCGAACCGGCTCGCACAACCCTACCCTCAACACTCACACTTTGTCCTCGGTCTTGTCCATGCCGTAAGCGAGTGCTGCCGCGGTGGGCTCGTTGATGACCCTGAGGACGTTGAGACCGGCGATCTGTCCGGCGTCCTTGGTGGCCTGGCGCTGAGAGTCGTTGAAGTACGCCGGCACGGTCACCACAGCGTTGCGCACTGGCGTGTTGAGGTACGCCTCCGCAGTCTCCTTCATCTTCACCAGCGTGAACGCTCCGATCTGGCTCGGCGAGTAGATCTTCTTGTCCGTGCTCTCCACCCACGCGTCTCCGTTCGACGCGCGCACGATCTTGTACGACAGAGTCTTCCTGCAAACACATGAAGGGACTTAACCTTCCACAACAGCAATACTGGCCCAAGATGGACAAAACAGTGGTAAAAAGAATTAAATAAGCAAAGGGAAAAATAAATATGTGTATATCACCATGTTGGTATGGGAAACCGGTATAAAGCCCGATTTACTCGATACAATTTCTTTAACAACTTCCGTGTCACATTCCCATTTTTCATACAATTTTGCACGAAGCAACTTTCTGTCACCGAACTTAAAACATGTTCTAATTTCCTTCAAGAAAGGTGACAAAGACTGTGCCACAGAAGTTGTTAAGGTGCTGCAAGCGCGAGCGATTTTGCAACTTTTTGTAGACACTTTTTGCGATACGATTGGAGACGAAATGGGTAGACCAAATTATTTGAAATTTTAATCATGATTAGATAAAAGACAAACTTAGGGTTATCCCTTGGTACATTTTAAATTTTTTGTTTTGTTATTTAGTAATAATTAGTGGATTTTTGGTGAAAAATTAGCTATTTATTTGTCTCCCTGGGTGCCGTATAAAATTAAATTTAAAAAATGTGCCAAGGGATAACCCTAAGTTTGTCTGTCATCTAATCATGATTAAAATTTGAGATCAATTGGTTAACGGGTTTGGTCTCCAATCGTATCGCAAATTTCTGGTTTTTGTGCGGTTTTGTTGAATAACCGGCGCTTAAGGTGGCATGAGGGGATGAGATTTTAAAACCCAAAAGTGACTGAAATTTGGACTTTCACAATTATTTGTTGTTGAACCTGAAGACTCACGGCAATATAAAATAGCTTAGTCACACGGGGCATTATCTGGCTATTTTATGATATTTAAATGAGTTCTACCAATTTGCCCTAATTAGAATGCAGGTTGTACGAGTGAGTACACTTTAATGAAAACTTCATTCGGGCCACCTGCATAAGAAAACGGCTGAATATAAAAAATCGGTATTTTTTGTGCACATCCGGAATCATTACAATTTGTCAGTCTGCTATTTTATAATGTAATGCCATTAATATTTAATTGGGAAAAAATTAAATACTGAAATAAAATTAATTGTGATTATGTTAGTGAGGCCTCAAGATATTCAGTACTCCCCCCCTAACTCAAGAGTTTCATTGTTTACAGCACGTTCCATAGTCATAAATTTCCCAGACCCTCATAAAATAAAACCTTTTTCATACAATCTTTTTGGTTATTGAATAGAAATTGACCCTCGCAATATTGAACACTTTAAGTGCCAAGACAACAATGTCAGGTAGATTGGCGGAAGGATTCGAACCCCCTTAATTAACGATGCAATAATCAAAAATGAAAAAGTGCTACTAATATCCAATCAGACTGATCATGTGAACATCCTGTAAAAGTGACACTTACTTATGAAACAATTTTTCTCTCTCAATTTTCTAAAACGGCCGAGCGCTAGTATCACCTTAAATGTGACCGTGTAAATTGGGCTAAAGGAGGGATGAGTGATATAATCACGGTCTTCTGAAAATTTCTACAAATTTGCAAAGAAATTCGATTTTCTAGAAGGCCGTTTTACCATGGCAACACACTTTTACATGTAAAACTGCACTTTTCAGATGGAAAAACGTAAAAATAAGGCAGTAAAACCCTCATAGCTCGGTAAAACGTCTACGAAGGTATAGGCAGCGTGTTTAGACAACAGATGGCACTGTAAAAAGTACAGACAGAGCCACCTAATCTGTGGGAAGGAAGCTTACCTTTTGGCAAGGCGTCCAAGTCGCTGCAGTTATATGTTATGTTGCTGCACATATTACGCATTATCAATTCTTAAAATTTACACATGTTTATCTAATGTTTATTCGCCTACAAAATATTAATAATAAAGTGTTCACAATTTCACTGAATCTGATCACAATATTAATTTGCGCGACTTATTTTGATTCCGAAATATTTTGAGTACATTTGTTGACATCTGATCGGTTGCTAGGTCACGGCCAATGAGAAATAAAACAGTTGACGATCTTCCCACAAAAGTTGCTAATTTCTCTCACTCGTGGCGAACTCTCGGTGCCTATACATTTAAAAATGTTATAATAAAATATTGCATCTAATACACGCTATAGTAGTTTTTCAACAAATTCTATAGTGAGAAAGCAGCCAAATACGCTTTTAAAAATATCAGCATGACTTTTTCCGTATGGTCGCAATGTTAAAATGAGAAAGAAACTGTAACTTTGAAGCGTTATATCTCGAAAATTAGTTCACGTTGACCACTTTTTATCACCATATTATGATGCACAACATATTAATCTAATTAATTTGCGAAATTTGAACGATTTCTATACATAAGTGAAATTCGGAGATCCCTCCTTAAAAGAACTATTGGAAGTGGGTGTACTGATGTATTATTTTATTACTTTCAGTTTGTTCACTGCGTTACAATATTCATGCATTATATATGTACGTGTTCTGTTTGCTTTTACTGATTTTAAGCTAACTATGTAATGATTGACACTTGACAGCAACTGAAACATGGATAGAATTACATCTAGTACATAATTTTCTTGCAAGTATTTACATCTCTGAATACTAGTCTACCGCAAAAGTTTGAAGTGAAAGAGAGTTGAAAGACCAATTTATCATTAGTGCTCCTTATGTTGAGGGCTGTTCACATGTACCTACTGGAACAGTTTTGCTAATTTTTATATAAACAAATCACAAGTCCAGAAAAAACTATCGGCAGACTTGTCTATGGTTAAGACGGCTGGGTAGTGAGTTTGACCTGGAAGAGTTTTTTAATCGATTTTTATCAATATCTTTTACCAATTAATTGTTAACAAAATAGGGCTTTGGACGAGTATTCAGAACAGTTCAATGAAAATAATTTCATAGTTTGGAATAAGTTTTTAGTTTTATTTTGTCCAACAGATGTTTAGTGCCATATTTTTTAGGGTTGTGCAAACCTTGATTTTTCAAGTCGAACCGAACCTCGAACCGAACCTTGAAGTGTTCGAACCTTTTCGAACCTTTACAGGTGTATAATCGATTTTTGCTCTCAGTGCTACCAAACAACTTTCAATGAAATCCAAAGGATGAAAGTGAATGGATACGTAACACACATGAATGGATTTATCATACATACTACTATTTGCATTTCATTTTCAATAGGATGCTGGACAAAATCTTAAAGAAAGTTATGTGTTTAACTAGGGTTGGGCGAACCTCATTTTTTTCGAACCGAACCTCGAACCGAACCTTTTTAAAAGGTTCGAAATTTCGAACCTTAAACGAACCGAACCTTTTTTTTCAGAAAATGATATTTTCCAGATATGTAGTAAAGATAAGCACGTGAGCACCATTCTCCCCCTCCCCTCGCAAGTCAACCCAGCAAACACGGGACATGGCAGGGACGTCCCTGCCATGTCCCCAAAATCCCAAAAGGGATATCCCTTTTGGGACCTCCCCGCCATGTCCCAGGGAGGTCCCATTTGGGATATCCCTTTTGGGATGTCCCCGCCATGTCCCAGGGAGGTCCCAATTGGGATATCCATTTTGGGACGTCCCCGCCATGTCCCAGGGAGGTCCCTTTTGGGACCTCTTTTTATGCTTCAGAAAATGTGTTGGACTTGTGAGTTACCAAGTTTTAGATTCCTTTTGCAGCACGCCGTTTTTGATTAATAATAAAGTAATTGAATCAATTGTCTTTAAAGAGCATGTAAATATTTCCGATTTTGTAGAATTACCTATCATAGCTAATTCGAATAACGACACCATTGTAGGTGTACTAAAGCTTTTTTGTATCCATAATCAATTTACGATAATTATTAATTATTAAGATGTTGATTAGTAGGTATCTTAAACTATGCCAGAAATCTCAACACATTTAAACAGATTTCTCTTATGTTTCAATGTTTCAAAAATCTACTCAAAGCATGTCTAAAGCGTCCTCTTTCTCACTACGCGCCGTGGTCCCGTGGTTAGCCCGCCAGCCTTCTACCCACAAGATCGTGTGTTCAAAACATGTTGGGGTAATGTAATTTGTATTTGTGTACTAATCACAATTGTAATTGTATACGTAATTTCGTTCACAGAATTGAAATCCGATCTAAACTGACGGAGAAATCAATTATTTATTACAATTTTATTTTTTTGTCCAAGGCATGTAATGCCAAAGGCTGTTATTTAGTTGTTTAGTTCTCTAACAGTGGGCACCAGTAACACGATTTCTTTGGGAAATGGCGGGGACCTCTCTGTGACCTCCCTGGGACATGGCAGGGACCACTTTGGGACCTCCCTGGGACATGGCGGGGACCTCCCTGGGACCAGTTTGGGAGGGTTATTGGACCTGGCCGCCATGTCCCTGGGATATAACGGGGACCTCCCTGGGACCTCTTTGGGAGCTCTTTGGGACGTGGCGGGGACGTCCCTGGCATGTCCCAGTGTTTGCTGGGAAGTGGTTCGACACTTGAAAACAGCTGTTTGATGGGGTGTTTGTTTACGCCGATATTATTTCTATTTGTATACAGGGACATTGACATAATACCAAATATAATCGGAACAAAAACTCGAAATATATTGCTCGAAATTTTAATCCATTTCATTTTATTCCAAATGATAATTGAGCAGTTGTTTTTCACTTTACTTCCTCTCTTCAACGCCGCAATTGGAATTTCATTTCGAAAATACTTGCTCAAGTTGAGAGATGGTATTCCTGTGATTGTATACTCTACAAATAAATTGCACTTTTACGCGAAAATAGTTCAATATTCTTCAAAAATTATCTCGCCAATCGTCATACTGTTTTTGATTTTGCATTGGGTTACAATGAAGTTTGGAAAGTTCAAATATACACCATTATTTTTTATCTTTTGCGTGATAATCTTCCCTTCATTAGATCGCGAATGGTTTTGAAATGACCACTATTATTTATTCAATAACCATGAACATACAATATCATCAAAATAAAATCAAATATGTTGTCAAGTCAAGTTATTTGTCATCTGATTACTGCGAGAAAGCTGTGAGTTCACAGACCTTTCAACAGAGACAAACAAAAGAATCCTCCCTTCAGCAAGGGTCAGGTACCTGCTGGCCAGCAGCTGTAGGACCCAAAAGTACACTCTGTTCCAAAAGTACAGCACAGTTTATATCGCAACAATCATTATTTCATTTTTATACTTCGAAAATTTTACTCAACAAGGAAATTACTTTGACTTCTAAACTGAAATCAATGCTACTTTTCTACTTGGGACCAAATAGCACTTCGAATTACGTCTTATTAAAAATTCGGTTCAAGATTTATTTTAACATGGAACACCCTATAGTGTGGCAGGATTTGAGTTTACTTTCATTTATGATGGATTTCGGCTTACAGGGGTTGGATTTACCCAGGTTTTACCATTTTACTGCACCACTAAAGACAAGAGGCCAACATTAGACAAATAAGAGACAAGATATTGGTCGCATTGTTTGAATGAAAAAAGGCGGGAAAAAAAGGCGGGAGGTTCGAAAACGAACCTTAGAGGTTCGTTTTTCGAACCTAGCTAGCCGGTTCGGTTCGAAAACGAACCGGTTCGCCCAACCCTAATATTTTTACTAATTTTCGGGCACTAAACACCTGTTGGACAAAGTACCTAAATCTAATAAACCAAAACAAGCTATGGAATTATTTTCATTGAACTACTTTGGTAAAAGATATTGATAAAAATCAATTAAAAAACTCTTCAAGGTCTAACTCACTACCCAGCCGTCTTAATAGAAAAAATATGCTATTAATATATTTTTTTTTTGTTATGGCGTTACAGGACTGGTAGTCCTACTGCCGCCTCAACAACTCTACTCCATTGACGATGCGCCATTATATAGGAGGTGAAGTTGGTTGAGGATTCGTAACTTAGGGATGTTAAGCGAGTGAGTAGTTAGCTCCCTGCGCTCTGCTGTTGTTTAACGTCCCATCCCAAGGACGGTGTAACGCCCGTCGAGAGACTGATAACAGGTGGAGGGGTGTCGTTACACTAACCCCCAACCACCCCAGTCTCTCTGGCCCAACGGCAGCAACTGGCAGGACAGAGTTGAATGGTCACCCATCCAACCGCTGACCCCGCTCAATGTTGCTTAACCTTGGTGATCTGACGAGAACCGAGGTATCCATTACACCAGCCGTATTAATATTATGGTCTGCGTAAACACCTCTTTAGGGTATCTACCTGTAGAACTTGCCCTGCAGCCAAATGGTGACCGATATAAACCGCGTTACCAAATCTCTATAAAACTAGAATTTTACTGAATGGCAGAAACGTTAAGTGTACTTTAGACATTCATAAAGGTAGATTAGTTAGTGCATAGTACCTACGTAGGTAGGTACTTATGCAATCTCTATTGGAATTGATGATGCAATGTACAATGATATTTCAAATCCTATGATTAGGCTGAACAAATTCGCAAAACTTCACCTTTTCAAACCTAGGGGCGGGTTGCCTGGTGCAAGGGAGGGGGGGGGAGGGGGATAAAACATAATTTTGTCCCTTTGTCAGAGACCTGGCTTATGGCTGACACTATTCGATACAAAATTGAAGTATTCATGCAATAAATGGAAGATATCACTGGATATCGTACACATTATAATTATACATACATGTGAATATGGTTTCCTTCCATTCCTTCCCTAAACCAATTAAAGAGAGTTGCTTACATGTCTTTCTTAACTTCCGCATCTTCATATTTGCGGCCGATGAGTCGTTTTGTTGCGTAGAATGTGTTTGCAGAGTTTGTGACGGCCTGTCGTCTAGCCGGCATTCCCACCAGCCGTTCTCCGTCTGAAACCAATCATCAAACTGTGAGAATACGACTAAGGTTCAACCATCGGATCAATCAATGTGGTCTTTTTACGTGCTACATAAGAATTTTTATTTGTTTAACCGTGTTACCATGGCAACATCATGAGACTTGGAAATACAGCGCTGTTCATAAGGAAGTAAGTCGAAAGAAAGAAGTCCAGGGACACCGTTTTTGTGTCATTGCGGTTTTTTGAAGCAATCAATGTATGCCGAGAGTGGTTTCTGGACTTGTGAATGGGTTTATTACGAAAAAATACATACTGAAAAACAGTCTTTGGACGAAGCTCGTAGGACTTCATGGCTTGATAAAACTTCCAAGAACTAAATTTTTAGCAATTTAAGTAGGTATACCTACTGAGAATGGAATTGGATTCACAAAGAGTATTATCTGCTGTGTATTGTCTGTTCATTTAAAATGTGTAACCTATGTTTGTGAATTTAGGGAAAGCAGAAGGTGAAAATGAAAGGTGAAATGGAAGGTGAAAATGTTGTTTTCTAGATGGTTCCAATGTGAAGTAGGTACCTACAGAACAAACTATAACTTAAAAGTATTTATTTATCTCGGAAATTAGTTCACGTACAGACCACATTGCCGAGTCTCAATGATTTCTCAAGATGAGTGAAATGAAATAACCCTTCTACATACTACCTATGGTCGGTGACAGGCAAAGATGAAACCTGTTTAGCATTGCAAGGTATAGGGCGGCCCATGCTAGCGCGGGTTCATCTTTGCCTGTCCCCGACCTTAGGTAGTTAGTAGGTACTTTACGAGATGCGACAATCCTCACCCTTTGTGAAAGCTACGACTGAAGGTGTGGTTCTGGAGCCCTCTGCATTCTCAATAACTTTGGCTGTTTTTCCTTCCATGACCGCAACGCAGGAGTTTGTCGTACCCAAATCAATGCCGATAACTGCTCCTTTGACGCCATCGGATCTGAAAATAATGACGAGTTCCTAGTTTGTACTAGGTAATACTAACGTTGGCCTTATGATTCAGTAGGAAGTACCTACGTACCTACCTAGTGAGACATAGTAGGTAGGTACCTAGGTAGATAGATAATGTAGGTAGGTTATGCTCAATGTATGATGGGGTACCTAGGTATATACTGTACAATAGGAAGGTTCTAAACTTGGTTCATCACTAGCTACTACTAGGTGGACAAGTAGGTACCTAATGGATGATACTCACTTAAATCGAATTTGACAGTTATACGTCGACAGAGAGGGTGTTACAGTCTGAAATTAGAGAAATTAACATTGTAGGCACTTGATATTTTTGCAAAAATTCTGTTCTTTTACAAGGTTGGTTCCAAGGCCTTGAAAATATAAGGACTTTCAAACTTACCTTATTGATGAATGTGCTAAATTGCTGGGTTGCCCCGAAATTTGTTGATATACTCGAGCAATCGTATGCTCTTCGGCTAATAAATCTGGCAGCTGACAGCATTTTTAGATACAGGTATTCTTGAACTTCACGAAATATTTGCGGCTTCACGTGTTTATGATGCAACTTCGGCACGGATCAGGCAAGAAGACTGAAGTGAATGAAGAACCGACTACAGCGCACTCTTGTCAAACGTTCAAGGTCGAAGCAACCAGAACTTCCTGTCAATATCTAGAATGTTCTTCTTTCTAAAATGAAAATGAACTCGTTCCATAGAAACCACTAGAAAATTAGCGTGAGTATGATTGAATTAGAATGTTTTATACATTAATATCAGCTAGTTTTAACTAATTTCACTCTCTATGGCTCAAACTCCTGTTCAATGAAATCAAACAATTGTTACTCACTTGACTTTGTTTGTATGTACTTCCGTTGAGCATGGTCTGTTACGATTGGTTTTATGTTCAGCCAATGGAGAGGCAGAACATAAATGAGCGGCGAATATGGTTCCTCATCTACGCTGCACTTTTCTTCGTGTCCTTATCAAATGCATTTAATATTAATTTGTAATTATGTCTTCAGAACAATGTACATAATACCATTCATGAAATAAAATATTGTTCAAATGATGGTCTGCTTATTAAATAGTTGAATTATAATTAGTAATAATAGCACAACTTTTCTTTCTCACTAACCAAATAGGAAATGTTTTTTTTTTAGAGCAATTAGTAATTGTTTTTCCGATAGTGTTATAAGTTCTAAGAACAAACTAAGAAAATAATTCGTAAAAAACTATCGTGTAAAAATACAGCCAAGTTTCTTCACCCCCCAATAAATATTTAATAAAAATAAATCATTACTTAAAAAAGCAAAGACAAAAATTTATTAAAACAAAATAAAAAAAAGCATCGTGTTTTAGTGCATTATTAGATAGGCATATTTGATTTCTGACCTATACATCTGAACCATTTATAATATGAACGATGCGCCGAGTATTTGTTTTATTTTTTTAATATTTTGACTGGGCATTTTTTATAATATCATCTATACTTTTTTTTAGTTGTAGAGACTTTAGCTTTATTAAAGACACACACAGAGTTGTCCTTTTTTTTTAGTTGACAGAGACTTGGCTGCCTTTTTTACACGGAGTGTTCTTTTCTGGGATATCACTTCTTTTTTTAGCATATTCATACAACTTAAGGTGGTTGTATATCACGTGACTTTATTTCTCTACATCCGATCAAAAGAAATAGTTACCTATGAGTACATACCTTACCTACATCGTTCATGTTGAGTAATCCAAGGTGATTTATGACGGAAATTCACTGCATACTGGATCTTATCAATATTTGCAGTCAATAATATTTATTTTTGCAGTGGTTTAATAATTAAAAAAATAAAAATCTTGTGTATACGTACGCGTGTGAAGACTGTCAAAACCAAGTGCTGTTCGTTTAATCATTACATTCATAATAGTGAATATAATTAATATCTCAACATTTCATTGGAAATACGAAGAATGAGCGCATGTTATATATTCTGACATTGCGTCAGGTTTGTGATGCATATATGCCTTTTTATTAGAGTAATGTTTGCTGTTCTTGGCAACTCGTAGAATTTCCTTCAACTTCAGGTCTTGATTTGAAAATATTTAGGTGCAAGGAAGTAAAAACATCTAATATGTTATTTTCGCAGTTCTTTTCTGCGTAGATTAGTTCCAACAGATGTGTCCTAACTTATCTGATGAGTGAGAAGTATTTGCTGAACTGACCCCTTCCAACTGAAAATGTGTAGCTTTTTGGTTGAAAAGTCACAATCACATATCGATGCAACAATGACTATTTCCTTTATAAAAATACGTCATTTCCGAATTAGTTACTTTGAAAAATTGTGCTTGTTGCTAAACATACTAGGTAAGTTTAAGGGGGTTCCAGGGTGCAGGGTTACGTCATAGAAATGAGAAGATTAGTAAAACCATATTGCACAACGTCTATACAATACTCTCTTCTAAAGGTTGAACCGATCGAGGGATTTCAGTACTCGGAAGTATTCGGCTTTGTCCTACTCTGTGACGTCATGGAGTAGGACATTTCTATCTAAATCACATGCCAGCGCATACAGACTATCAAGCAGTTGCCGGCTGTGTTGACGTCACGAAGTGGGAAAAGCCGAATACTTCCAAATACTGAAATCCCTCGCTCGGCTCAACCTTTAGAAGAGAGTATTATATAGACGTTGCATATTGCATACAACTAGCAAACAAAACCGGGTGGCGCAAAAAAAATCCCCCTGAGAGAGAGGTCACTATATCTTAAGGGGAAGGAAGAGCCTCTGAATGAGGACCTCGGCTGGAAAGCAGTTATCGCCCCGTCTCGTTGAAGATAGACTAGATGTTAAAGCGACAAAGTTGTGGAGAATGAATTGCAGATTATGCAGCGTTGACCACTTATTTGAAATTTTTAATCACCTTAAAGTTATAAGTAGTTATATGTTGCGTAATTATTGAGTAAATAAAACTAATAATTTTAATATTTTGCTCAACGACGCACAAACTAGATTTAATTTCAAGCTACTTTGCTCTTGACACTTTTTTTCTAACTTGATCGGTAGAGGCAAAATTTGCTTTCTCACACCATCAATTGTATGTATTTTGCCTAAAACCAGGGGCACTGAAATCGACTGAAGTTGCAAGTAAACATCTGGGAGTTCCAATAACGGTGTGGAAGGGGATGATGGGAGGGTCCTAAAAGACATCATGGATAATTCTTCATAGTGCACTGATAGCGGGAGTTTGTATGTCAACAATAATCATCAGTTTCCCCGGCATTTACGCAATCAACGACGACTGGAGACAGGCGGACCTCAGAGTTGTCTAAATCATCTTGTACCTAATTTATACAAATCAATCTTTTATAAAGTGTAGAATACCGGCTAAAATGATAGGAAATGGCCTAAAATTAAATTTTTATTGTATAAGGTGTTAAAATGTAAATGAAAATTTTCAGAAACATGTTCAGAATGTTGATATTCACATCTGCCATGTACAAATCTTCCCAACAATTTAATTTATCATAAGAAAATTCGCTGTATTGATAAAGACTTCACTTAATATTATTTTTTATGCTATTTTTTAAATTTTAATTTGAAGACTTATGTTTTTTTTTGAAGATTTAAATATATTTCTGCTCATTGAATATGAAATTGGCAACACTTCTCTAAGCATCCATAATAATTCACTGTATATAGTAGCATCTCGGGCTATCTATTATTCTTGAGTCAATCTCGGCAAGGTTATGTCACGATGTGTATTTATTCTCATTGTGACAACAATGTCGAACAGGTTTCCCGTCTACAATTACTAGTGCAGAATAATAGATGAATTTCGACGCTCGCTAAGAGCACATCAATGTGTGTCTCTACTGTATGCACTATTTTATTATTTATAACTGAAACTGTATGTTATAAAGGTCAAGAAATATTTTTGGTTGCAATGTGTATCATAGCAACTGAATGATAATTATACATTGTACGTGTTATTTCACACGTTAATCCCGAACACAGGTAGGTCACTGATAGCACTGATTTGTCAGATAAACGGCGAATAATTATTTAATTGTTGTATTGACCGTTATCATTACTCCAACCATTCCATTTAAAAATAATGAATTCGATGTAGGTGTCAAAGGATTCAAAATATAATTATATAAAATGTGGGACTTTTTGTTGATTTTCTTCTACTAGTTTTGAACTGATATGATATTATTTACAAATTTCAACATCGTGTTAATTGATTTATAAATTTTACAACATTCTACTTATGTTCCGGAGAAAAAGCTGGAAATATTCATGTGTATTTTTTTACTTTATTTCATTATTTTTCGTATTTTCCACTCTCTACTTAGAAGAAGTAGACAGTAGACAGTGTCTACATTCTACTACAAGAACCACATGCACAAAAACTAAAATGACTTTCTTGTTCTAATTGCGATAATAGCTACATATTCTCTTAGTAAAGAACCAAGAGAGAAATAAGACTACCTATACCTATTCGTAAACAAATTTGTCCAATGGCCTTTATACTCTCAGGTGGTGAAATAAGATCAGTGTAATATATCGCCGTTATAATGGTTAAAATAAAAATCAATGAAAGGATTTGCAATCTATTAGATAAGGAGTTGAACACTTTATTGAGTGTGTGATTATTCTTGATCCACGATGATTTTGTTCGTGTTGTGAATGAAAGTGATTCCAATTATGTCATTTGACTTGGTAAACAGTATGGACCCAGCGATCATAACAACAATACTCGGGGTATCCGATCTCACTTCTGTTTACATTTTTTGCATGGGAACTAAAGTCGGAAGAAAACATTCATATCAAACATTGTTCCCAGCTAGACCAA
Organism: Leuctra nigra; assembly: GCA_934045905.1. NCBI lineage: Eukaryota > Metazoa > Arthropoda > Insecta > Plecoptera > Leuctridae > Leuctra > Leuctra nigra. Next base: position 4,203,272 of record OW203762.1, on the reverse strand, counting down.
CCACAGTAATGACAACAAATTTGTCCCCAAATCTGGTCCCGCCTTATTTACCTATAAAAACCCCGCCCACAATAGCAATTAGAGCTGATTCTCTAGGAGCAGTCAGCCGATCCTTGCCCTTAACTATTATAGATAGGATTCTGAAATTTAAACACATATTAGAAAACATACCAAAATTTAATATGTGCAAGTTTCAAAAACATTACTAGGAAAACGCTCAGTGTAACGCGTTGATGAGCGAGCACAGAACATGCAACATCCCCATAGTAACGATGCACGACACGGCACAAGACGATTTTCTCTGCAATTTTTCAATCTCCATAATACTCTGGATGAATAACAGATCCATTGTGTCGTGAAGTCTTACCTACATACCTTCTCCAGAAATCTCTTGTGACATCCCATACTAAACTCGTAAAATTACAATTAATACTTGACTGATTGGGCTTACAATATGTAAAATTTAATATTAAGTTGGTCTTGATCACCATGCAAAATTTGAACTTAATGTGAACATTTTTATTGTCGACCAATCAGAAGACATCATTTAAACTTAAACCAATTAGAGGATTTGGCCTTCGTACTGCATCCGATTTTATGCGCTAGCTCAAAAATGCTTTCATTTTACTGTACATTGTGGATAGCTTGGCTGCTCTACAGGCCTTGCCTTGGAACAGAAGCTTAAAGAAGGCAGGGATGACAATTTAGTATACATTTTTCAAGATTATGGAATAAAATGACCTTAAAATGACAAAACTTTTGAAAATAACGACAGATTAGACTGAAAATTGGCAAAAATATCTAAAATGTTGGTACCAATGACCACGCGAAGTTTCAAGTTGATCGGTCAATCTGTTCTAGTTTAAATGTCAAAAATCACATGAAAAATGGTTTTAAATTTGAACCAATAGGAGGATTTGGCTGAAACTTTTTATGATTGGGTACAATGTTGGTTGCAATGTTTTTGCTAAATTTCAAATAGATCGAAGCACCCAATCGAAAGATAATTTTTTTTAAATTTGAACCAATCACGGGAGCCCATTCAAAAACGATCCCAGGGACCGCATAGATTACGTTAGTATGTGTACAAAATTTCAGATCGATTGCTTGAGCGGTTTGACCTGGGCTGTGACCACAAAAAAAAAAAAAAAAAAAAAAAAACACACAGAGAAAGTGCCATAAGAGTACCGTGGTGACGCTCGCTACGCTCGCTCAACTATTGTAAGAAAAAAGTTACAGCTGTTCAAATTTGGTTGTCAAAAAAGTGATAAAACGGATCTCAAATAGCGCGCGTCAAGAAATCTTCCAATGGCCGGGACGCTGTTTCTTCAAAACTACTTACGATATCAAGCTGAAAATTTCAAATTATATTCAAAATAGATTAAGATCGATTGTGTATAAATTTCAGTCAATTTGAATGAATGGAACGAAAATTATGGAATCTTGAACTTGAGCGTAAAATCAGAAAATGAAGATTATTACTAAACTTTTATTACATACGTTATAAAAGTGATTCTTTTCCCACTATTCTGTTTTCAATCTCAACTTCAAGATTCCATAATTTTCGTTCCATTCGTTCAAATTGATTAAAATTTTTACACAATCAATCTTAATCTATTTTGAATATAATTTGAAATTTTCAGCTTGATTTCGTACGTAGTTTTGAAGAAACAGCGTCCCGGCCATTGGAAGTTTTCTCGACGCGCGCTATTTGAGATCCGTTTAATCAATTTTTTGACAACCAAATTTGAACAGCTGTAACTTTTCCTACTATAGTAATGTTTTTGAAACTTGCACATATTAAATTTTGGTATGTTTTCTAATATGTGTACACATTTCAGAATCCTATCTATAATAGTTAAGATATAGTGACCTCTCAATCGGGGGGATTTTTTTGCGCCACCCGGTATTTGCCCCTTACCGTATGATATAATTAGATATTCTTGATTGAAGATCACTTTTCCCCCATAAGATAACACAGGGAGACTTGAAATCATCCAGTAATTTTGGTCTTAAATTGCTCCTAAAACCGCAAGAGGAATGACAAAATATTGAAAATAGTCTCTAATTAAAGATAATAATTTTTAGAATAAGACTGCCGTTTGAAAATATAGGGTCACGGGCCAAATAAGAAAGAAAATGTGTATAATGTGTGAAATCTACCATAAATCAGGCAACATTGCACTACAAAATATGAATTATTTTGGGATAATTTAATTGGAACTTCAATTAAGAACATATAATTTGAGCATAAGGTAAGATATAATGGTTTGATGCTGTTGTTTGAGGTATTATTTCATCAGAGATTTGTATGAATTAGTACGGCGAAATCTAAGCACCATGGCTGGAGCACTGGGTCCACTTTAAAATGATAAATCCTTGAAGAATTACGAAAGCATCGTTCCAATTGGTCCAGCCGTTTTGAGATATGACAACACTTCCGGTTTAAAAAATGGCGGCTGAAATCACTGCCAGCTAGAATTTGTTTCTATAAATGTAATGTATCATTTTAAGCCTTCTGAATAGGTATGTATTTTTATTGCATGAAGAGGTGATTCAGTATGTTTTTTTTACGTAATTTTCGGTTTCGGTAATAGTACTTACATTTTCTACTTCAACTATTGATATTCCATATAGATGACCGTCTGAATCATTTAGCGCTAGTTTCATTCCGATCAGTCTTACCGTTTTCGAGATATGACGTCACTTCCGGTTTAAAAATGGCAGCACACAAATTTCGTAATGGCAAGGTATCATCAGGTACAAATTTCTGATCGATCGGTTAAGCCGTTTAGGCTGTGGCCCTGTCAACAGTGTTTGGAGATAGTGATGGAGATAGGTAAGGAGTATAATTTCACTGTTTTCCAGGCCCCCTAGCTCGCAAACGGCGTAACGTATTGTTCCCAAATTTGGTATAGGTGGTGGGGTGGGTCATAACTCGAAATTAAGATATTTCGCAACAAAGTGAGATTTCCCAATTTTGAGATCCACCGTACCACAGTAAAAGTGGTTGGTCTGCTCCTCAGTTTATTTACGGTATTGTTGAGTGAGTGTGAGTGTACAGTACGACTTGGCTGGGTGGAGCGACCGCTCCACTAGATTTGGAAATATTCTCTGATGCATTTCCTGTTGTATGCAGCATACTTACCTCGTTGCAAACATGACCTAAAGGAATGACGTAGTGCCGGCAAGGTGCACTGAGCAGACGGGGCGGGAGGGGTTGTTATCGAATTGCCCTCCCCTCTCCCCTCCGACACAACCCCACGGCTGGTGCAATGCCGGGTGAGGCGGGTTGCCGGCAGCCGCAGTCAAGGGGTAGCACGTCACCTAGTAACATCATTTTCACTGACGTTTGCCCGCTTTTCTGCGCCAGTTTTTCGACGAAAGATAGCACGCTCACATCTCCGGCGAATAAGTGTGAGGCGTGTAGTTTTGTGGGGGGGCTGCTGCCTACCAACTTATCTTTCAAAGCCCCCCTGACATCAAGTGTTGATTTATTATTAATTACTATTTTTGCGAAGTAGTACTAAGTAATTAAAACGCCAAAATCAATTGCTCAATCCGTGTAACAGATCGAGCCACTTGCATAGCAGCTGTTATCAAGGTAACTATGTTTTCTGTAATAATGTGCCGGGTATGACACGTGATGTAGCGAGTGGCAGATGTGCGGAGCAAGCATGTGGGCGGACGTGGGATTAAGTTGATACTAGCGCTCGGCATGCGGAGCAAATTCACAGTGTTCAGTCTCACATTGTTAAATTGATCAGTTTAGTTAGTTAGTTAGTTAGTTAGTTAGTTAGTTAGTTAGTTAGTTAGTTAGTTAGTTAGTTAGTTAGTTAGTTAGTTAGTTAGTTAGTTAGTTAGTTAGTTTGTTAGTTACCTGTTACTTGATTATTTTATTTTCGCTCCGTGCCTAAAATGTTAAGACGCCGGTTTTTAACAATAAAACCTCGCTCAATCAGATAAGATTTGAGGCCAATCCCGTTTGGAAGTACATGTTTTTGACGGATACTGGTGGTACTTGGCACTCTTTTTTTTAATAATTTTTATATAGTGCCCAGTAAGAAAAATAAAAAGTATATTTTTACCGAACGAAAATCAATTAATTATTACTAACTATTAAAGAACAATTTTAAAAATGTACCAGTAACAACCCTAAATAAGTCTCAATCATTATTAAAAATTCAAATAATTTCGTCCTCCCATTTCCTCTGCAACATGTAGCAAAAACGCTTGCAGTGTTTTTTACACAACTTGAAAGCGAAGCGACGACGAATTTCATGATACAGGAAATTGAAGTGACACATCAAAGTAGTCTTGTTTGTTGTTCATTGTATGATCTCATGTGAGGAAAATCCAGTTAGTAAATAGATTAGTGACAAATAGAAGAGAAGGGAGTAAAAAGTTATACAATTACTCAATTCCTAACTCGTTCAAATTTATTTGGTGGTGCTATATTCTGTCATTTTCATTCATACCTACTTATTGTGGTGGGTCATCTTATACGTCTGATTTCTTCACTAAGTCACAGCTCACATTAATTACCTCTCACGAAATATCCTGTCATTTTCATTCATACTTATTGTGGTGGGTCATGTCAAAGTCTGATTTCTTCACTAAGTCACAGCACACATTAATAACCTCTCACGAAATATCCTGTCATTTTCATTCATACTTATTGTGGTGGGTCATGTCATTAGTCTGATTCCTACACTAAGGCACAGCACACATTAATAACCTCTCACGAAATATCCTGTCATTTTCATTCATACTTATTGTGGTGGGTCATGTCATTAGTCTGATTTCTACACTAAGTCACAGAACTCATTAATTACCTCTCACGAAATATCCTGTCATTTTCATTCATACTTATTGTGGTGGGTCATGTCAAAGTCTGATTTCTTCACTAAGTCACAGCACACATTAATTACCTCTCACGAAATATCCTGTCATTTTCATTCATACTTATTGTGGTGGGTCATGTCATTAGTCTGATTTCTACACTAAGTCACAGCACACATTAATTACCTCTCACGAAATATCCTGTCATTTTCATTCATACTTATTGTGGTGGGTCATGTCATTAGTCTGATTTCTACACTAAGTCACAGCACACATTAATTACCTCTCACGAAATATCCTGTCATTTTCATTCATACTTATTGTGGTGGGTCATGTCATTAGTCTGATTTCTTCACTAAGTCACAGCTCACATTAATTACCTCTCACGAAATATCCTGTCATTTTCATTCATACTTATTGTGGTGGGTCATGTCAAAGTCTGATTTCTTCACTAAGTCACAGCACACATTAATTACCTCTCACGAAATATCCTGTCATTTTCATTCATACTTATTGTGGTGGGTCATGTCATTAGTCTGATTTCTACACTAAGTCACAGCACACATTAATTACCTCTCACGAAATATCCTGTCATTTTCATTCATACTTATTGTGGTGGGTCATGTCATTAGTCTGATTTCTACACTAAGTCACAGAACTCATTAATTACCTCTCACGAAATATCCTGTCATTTTCATTCATACTTATTGTGGTGGGTCATGTCAAAGTCTGATTTCTTCACTAAGTCACAGCACACATTAATTACCTCTCACGAAATATCCTGTCATTTTCATTCATGCTTATTGTGGTGGGTCATGTCAAAGTCTGATTTCTTCACTAAGTCACAGCACACATTAATTACCTCTCACGAAATATCCTGTCATTTTCATTCATACTTATTGTGGTGGGTGATGTCATTAGTCTGAATTCTTCACTAAGTCACAGCACACATTAATTACCTCTCACGAAATATCCTGTCATTTTCATTCATGCTTATTGTGGTGGGTCATATCATTAGTCTGATTTCTTCACTAAGTCACAGCACACATTAATTACCTCTCACGAAATATCCTGTCATTTTCATTCATACTTATTGTGGTGGGTCATGTCATTAGTCTGATTTATACACTAAGTCATAGCACACATTAATTACCTCTCACGAAATATCCTGTCATTTAGATTAGATTAGATTATTGTAGTTTAACGGCGCGTCAACGACGAGGTTATATTGCGCACATTAATTTTTGCATTTTATGCATTTAACTTTGTTGATATAAGTGGTGGTCATGGGGAGGGGTCGTCCTAACGGGCCCGATCCGGGGGAGTCCAACACTGGTGGGGAGGCCAGGCCGGAATGGGGACGGACCGGGGGGTGTGAGGATTCGGGCCGGCGGAACCCGATTTCAGGGGGATCACCATCTCGAGGGGAGAGGCCGACCCGATGGGGACCGCAAATTCAAGGGAGGACATGGTTAGGCCGACCCTGGCTGCTCTTTGTCTGGACCTCACCACTGATCTGTCCGGCATGGGTAACCCTTACACATGAGCATATGCTCGCCGGCGTAGCTGCAATGGATCATTGGCCAACGCAAACCCCACCACCGCGCTAAGGTGGCAGCCATCGGTGGGGATCCTGTCATTTTCGTTCATACTTATTGTGGTGGGTCATCTCATACGTCTGATTTCTTCACTAAGTCACAGCACACATTAATTACCTCTCACGAAATATCCTGTCATTTTCATTCATACTTATTGTGGTGGGTCATGTCATTAGTCTGATTTCTACACTAAGTCACAGCACACATTAATTACCTCTCACGAAAAATCCTGTCATTTTCATTCATACTTATTGTGGTGGGTCATGTCATAAGTCTGATTTCTTCACTAAGTCACAGCACACATTAATTACCTCTCACGAAATATCCTGTCCTTTTCATTCATACTTATTGTGGTGGGTCATGTCATAAGTCTGATTTCTTCACTAAGTCACAGCACACATTAATTACCTCTCACGAAATATCCTGTCATTTTCATTCATACTTATTGTGGTGGGTCATATTGTCAATAGTATGATTTCTTCACTAAGTCACAGCACACATTAATTACCTCTCACGAAATATCCTGTCATTTTCATTCATACTTATTGTGGTGGGTCATGTCATTAGTATGATTTCTTCACTAAGTCACAGCACACATTAATTACCTCTCACGAAATATCCTGTCATTTTAATTCATACTTATTGTGGTGGGTCATGTCATTAGTCTGATTTCTACACTAAGTCACAGCACACATTAATTACCTCTCACGAAATATCCTGTCGTTTTCATTCATACTTATTGTGGTGGGTCATGTCATAAGTCTGATTTCTACACTAAGTCACAGCACACATTAATTACCTCTTACGAAATATCCTGTCATTTTCATTCATACTTATTGCGGTGGGTCATGTCATTAGTCTGATTTCTTCACAAAGTCACAGCTCACATTAATTACCTCTCACGAAATATCCTGTCATTTTAATTCATACTTATTGTGGTGGGTCATGTCATTAGTCTGATTTCTTCACAAAGTCACAGCTCACATTAATTACCTCTCACGAAATATCCTGTCATTTTAATTCATACTTATTGTGGTGGGTCATGTCATTAGTCTGATTTCTACACTAAGTCACAGCACACGTTTACCTATGAAATCGGGTTGTTCGAAAATAACATTGCACGTTTCTAAAATCTAAGTTTTTAAGCATTTGTATAGTACCTATAAAAGTAATTGTTGACATTCCTATACCTCTTTTACTTAAATGTCATGTGCGTGTATACCTCTAGTAGTCCAGTCAAATGAGAGCTTTACTATCAGAACAAATTATCAAATTTTAACACTTGGTTTTTTGGTATCATTCTCTTCAGAAAAATTCCCTCTATAACATATTATCCAAAATTGAATTCCATTTTGCATAAAAAAAATAGTGTTCATTGAGCGAGCGAAGCGAGCGTCTCCTTTTGACTCTTTTGACACGGACCTCTGTTTTTTATTTTTTTTTTTATTTTTTTTTGTTTTTGTTTTTACTTTTGGCTGCTATCTGGAGCAATAGAAGTCGCACCGTTTCACCCATCGATCTGAAATTTTGCACACATGTAGAGACAACCTTTTCTGTTTGCTGACCCAATTTTTTTTTGAAATCCATTGATTGGTTAAAATTTAAATAAACATCTCCTGATAGGCTGAAAAATGAAAATGGTCTTCGACAAATGTGATCAACCTTATATTTTGCATGGTCATTAAGACCAACATTGTCTCTTATTTTACAAATTTTCAGCCAAATCCTCCCATTGGTTAAAAATTAAAAAAATATTTCATGTGCTTTTTGAAATTTAAACCAGAACTGTATGACCGATCAACTTACAAATTTGCATGGTCATTGGGTTCAACATTATCAGTATTTTTGACAATTTTCAGACTAAACTGTGTTTAAATTCAAAAGTTATTGACAGTTTACGGATATATTGCGTGTTGGCTGTCATATTTCTCTAATTTCACATTTCACGGCATCTTCGAATCTTCAGTTCAAGGTTGTTAGAGCAGAAACTTTCAAACGTATATGAAACTGATGACCGTTTAAAACGAGATCCTGTGATTTTTGAAAATTAACAAGGAATCGTTCAATCCCAAAGGTTTAATCGATCAACTTAACGTAGATCCATAGAGCTGTGCTGGGCGGGTTGCCTAAGTAGCCTAAACATTTGCCCCAAGACGCTGACGGCCTAGTCGAGAGTGCAAAACGCGCCGCGACACGACTCACTATATCGTTTGGAAATTGAGTCCACGTAGTCCAAATGTACTTCAATCATATACCATTGGAAAGCTGAAGAATTCTTCTTTAAGATGATGTAATTCAATTTTACTTAATTTAATTAGGTAAACAACTGTGATCGTGCATAAAAAAAATGTTGGTTAGAAAAAAGTTCCGAAAATAATATCATTATATCGTATTGCTTAAAATTCGATATGAAAGAGTATTATTTTTGCAAAACTCAACGTTTGGTCATAATCAGGAGGGTGTTAGCTACATTTTAAACGTAACGGAAGTAATTTTACTTGCAATTTGAATTAGTTACGAGATTTTATATGAGAGGGCAAACCGTCATGAAAAATTTGTTAATTTGGAAACGCCGACTTCATCTCGATTTATTTAAACTCGTATAACAAATATCGAAAAAGTGTTTCGGTCCTAAGGTAGAATAAACTATTGCCTTTCTTCCTAAGCTATTTCTGAAGATATGCATCAAGACAATACGAGCTAAAACTGTAAAAACGAAATAAAGTCCCGCCGCGGCAAATTATTTGCCGTGCCTAGTACAGTTGTTTCATAAACTATTACTCGCTCAGCGCTGCCGAGCTCCGCCCACTCACTTGCATTCCATCACGTCTTGTCGCGATAACAAGAGCAGCTTGAAATCTCGTCTGCACTTGAATCAATTTGTGTTCAATCAATATGGAATCACCAAAATTCTCAATGTGTTTCTTCTTCATTTTATATACACTCTGATCACGGCATAAGTATTCTTCTTATGAAATTTCAACGAGGAGAAATAATTTATTTTCTAGTCATATTTAATGATAATGTATGTATCTCATTTCAATATTGGAACATACGCGCCTATTAAAAGTTCAAGCAAATTGTCAGTTATTCTATGTAGCACCTATGTAGGTCTAGCAATGAAGACTAAAGAGGTTGGTTGGATCCCAAGATAAATTGAACGTTTTCAATATTTTTCAGAAAAAATACAGAAACTTACTGGAAGATAAATTTGCACTCGGAAAACGCTCCGATAAGCGATAAGATAAGTTGATAGCGAGCCCCGGCAACGTACAACGTGCAGCACCTTGAGATAAAATTTCCTAACACATGTAGAAGATATTAGACAATTAAAAACAAAACACGACCCAATAAATCAAGATAAAATTACTACCACATTACTACCATTATAAATTAGTAACGTTTCAGTTTCAGTTTCAGCATCTTTATTTTGTTTGTTTACAAAAAAGGCGGCATTCAATGTTTAATCCTAGGATTACATTGCTGTTCCATGCAAACCTCCTAACTATTAGTAATATTTCTATGACTATAATTTGAATATTTACAAAATAGAATATAATATATATTCAAAATATAATTTACAATACAATTACAAGTAATGATAATATGATAATTCAGAAGATTGAAGAAGAAGGGTATGATGTCATATTTATATTGTATAATTTGCAGCTATCACAATATCTATAATATTTCATGAGAAGAAAGAAAAAGAAACAAAGGAAAGACACAAAACAAACAGAAAGAGAAACAGAGGAAACAGACGAACAGAGGAAGAGTGTTCATTCAATCTTCGGAATTTTTTTCTTCTCACTCATCTTGAGGAATCTTGGGAAACTTTTTACTCCCAAACTTTTTACTTCTTCAGGTAAACTGTTATACAACATTGCAGCGGTGTACGTGAACGATGACTTGAATTTGGATGTACGATGCCTCATCAAGTGAAGCTTGGTGTTTCCTCTCACTGCAACGGAATGGATGTCCTTCCTCTGTACAAGCTTTTGTCGTATGTACTCGGGCTTGTCCGTACACATCGCCTTATGAACAAGGTTGAGAGTATGCAGTCTACGGCGTTCGGACATCTTCAGCCATCCGGCCTTCTCGATGAATTTAGTGACGTGATCTTGACGTCTGAGACCGTAAATGAATCGTACACATTGATTTTGGATGCGTTGCACGATCATGGAATTCTTTGCTGAGAGGTTCGGACCATACACCACATCGCAATAGTTAAGACTCGAAAGTACAAGGGCATCAGCGAGAATTATTTTTGCGGAGATGGGTAAAACATTCTTGAATCTGGATAGAGTTTTCAGCTTAACTATTGATTTTCTTTTTAGATGAGTGACATGGCTATCGAAGGTCAAACCATTGTCTATTTGAAGGCCCAAATTTCTTGCTTCATCAGAGAGCGGCAAAGAGCAGGTATCCATTTGGATGTCAAAATCCTGCAATAACACTTTTTCTCTCTGCTTCTTGGTTCCAAGTAAAAGTGTTACCGTTTTAGATGTATTTAAAACGAGTGCTTGCTCTTTAGACCACTTTACTACTGTGGCAAGCGCAGAGTTCATCAAATCACATGCTGCTCTTGAGTCTTCTGGCTTGAATGAGATGTAGAGTTGGGTGTCGTCAGCAAATTGATGCAACTTGCACTCACTCACTAAGCTTGGGAGTTCAGCCGTGAATAGTATGAACAACAGTGGCCCAAGTAAAGATCCTTGTGGAACCCCTGATGTGATGGTGAGGGGATTTGAGATGAGTGTTTCGTTTTTGCGCTGAATTTCCACTCGCTGTTGCCTGCTGCTAAGGTAGCTGCGGAACCAGTCCACTGCGCTGTCGTGTAGATGGTTTCCCCTGAGTTTTGCCAGGAGCAGATCGTGGTTCAGCGTGTCAAAGGCCTTACTGTAGTCCAGGAGAACAAGGCATGTAACCTCCGCCCTATCAATAGCTCTGATAGCGTCGTCAGTGATGTTCAGTAGTGCTGTAGTGGTGCTTCTGTTCTTCCGGAAGCCAGACTGCGCATCAGGTAAGGCATTAGTGCTCTCAAGGAAGTCCGCGAGTTGTGTACACACCACCTTCTCCAATATTTTTGACATCGTAGGCAGTATGGTAATTGGTCGTAGATCTTTGAGAATTTTCGGGTGCTTGAGTTTAGGAAGAGGTCGCACTAACCCTTCCTTCCAGAGAGATGGTACTATCCCTTTAGTTAATGATTGGTTTACTATATCTGTTAGAGTAGTTGCACAGTGCGGTAAGCAGAGTTTCAGCATTTTTAGGGATATGCCATCAGCCCCAATGGCGTTCGATTTAATTCTACCAATAATGCCCAAAATATCAGAAGTACTTATTTCTGAGAGCTTGAACTCTATAGAAGTATTGCTTGATGCTTTTAAGGTCCATGCGTTAATAGTTTCCTTAAGCACGTCCAAGTTACCCGCTGCTTGAATGAAATGCTGGTTTATGGTATCAGGACTGCCCAGCTCTTCTGGTATATCTGCTCTTTCTTTATTCTTACTGTGAATGTCCCAACGTTTGAGGTTCTTCCAGAAAATCTCGGGTGTATGTCTGCTTGAGGTGAGGTTACTAACGATATAAGATCTCTTCTCTCTCCTTATCATACCATTTAAATAGTTGCGTATTTCAGTATATACAGTCCAGTTTTGACTACTTTTTTGCTTCTTATATTTCTTCAGTGCGCGATTTTTTAGCTGTATAGCTTCTTGAATGGCCTCCGTTAACCAAGGAGAGCTTACTTTCCTAGTTGAGATTGTTTTCTGTGGAGCGAATCTATCGGCGACATCTAATATATTTGCAGTGAGCTGCTGCACCTTAGCCTCAATGTCAGTTCCATCTTGGATATTTTCCCATCGTAAACCTCCAGCATACGTATTTAGCTCATCTGTGTTTATATTAGCATAGTTTCGAAATGTCAACGTTCGCTCCACTCTTTTGGGTGTGCAGTATTTGAGAGTGCATACTGTCATGTTATGGTCAGTTATACTTAAGCCTCTGTCGTCACACAAGAGGGTGGTGTTTACGACCTCAGTTGATATAATAGGATCTGTGTCTCTGATGTACATGTGATCAATGAGGGTGGCGCTGTTACTTGTGACACGGGTGGGCTCTACTACTACTTGCTCCAGGTTATTTTTATTCAGATACTTGATGAGATACTTGGTCCCAGGCGATGTCTTGTCAAGAAAGTTAATGTTAATATCACCCATAAAAATAATATTCTCCACGGTAGGCTCAAGCACCGCCAACGCTTCATCAAGCGAGCTGATTTTACTGTAATTAAGGCTTGGAGGTCTGTACCCGACGCCAACAGCGATTTTTCTCCTCTTAATCTGGACTTTAATCCAAAGCTGTTCGAACTCGGCGCAAGCATCATCAACTGAGGTATTGTTGAGTTCCACAGGAGTGTATCTGAGTGACTTCTTGATGTAAAGTCCAATACCGCCACCTCGCGATTTCCTATCTTTCCTAAGAAAGAAGTATCCTGGGATATCGACGTTTTCATCTAATGTATCTGATGTTAGCCAAGTTTCACTCACGCCTATGACGTCATAATCACTGTCTAGGAATAGGTCCCTGAATTCGTTAAACCCACTTTCTATGGAACGGACATTGATACCAGCAATCTTCAGGTGGCGTCCTGACGTGGGTGCTGTTATGCTGGTGTCCAGTCGCTGTCATTTGTTCCTATTGGCTGGGACCTCCTTTATACGAGTTGATTTTCTCACCTGTCTAACCGGTGGCTCAGCGATCTGGTTCTGGCTTGACATAGCCACTGGGGGTACAGTGGTCCGCCTAGACCTCCTTAGTGGAACATCAGCTTTATCGACATCTTCAGATGGAACAGCGACATGGGACAGCGATGGAACAGCGACATCATCTTCAGATGGAACAGCGACATGGGACAGCGATGGAACAGCGACATCATCTTCAGATGGAACAGCGACATGGGACAGCGATGGAACAGCGACATCATCTTCAGAAGGAACAGCGACATATTCTTCAGAAGGAACAGCGACATGGAACAGCGATGGAACAGCGACATGGAACAGCGATGGGACAGCGACATCATCTTCAGATGGAACCGCGACATGGGAGAGCGATGGAACAGCTACATCATCTTCAGATGGAACAGCGACATCATCTTCAGAAGGAACAGCTACATGGAACCTATCTGTTCTCGCTGGTGTTGTGACTGATGTTGTGTTGCTGTGGCGCCTGCGCGCTGCGGGTTTCGTAGCTCGGCGTCGTGTTCTTCTGCTCGATGACACTTGGCACGCACGTGGCGGCCGCGTGGTGGCTGGACAGTCAGCTGCTCGGGACTCGGCTGGGCTGCTGGAGGCGTGGCTGGTGGTCTCGACGGCGTCCTCGGCATGCCCGGCGGTCGGCCGGCGAGCTGGTGCTTGAGGGCGGGGTGGAGCGGGGGGAGAAGCAGGGGGCACGATGACGTTGGCGATGGTGTTTAGGAGGGTGGCTCTTCCTTCACGATTGAGGTGTAAACCATAAGGGGTGAAATCACGTCTTTGAAAAACGGACATGTCGAGAATCGAAACATTTTCATAGAATTCGGCGAGTTTTGCTAACTGATCATTTGTCGTCCTGATTAATTTATTAACTATTGAATGGTGCTTATTGAATCTAAGAGGTATAGTCGCTACTGTGATATTGGTGAGAGGAAGTATAGATAGTGTTGTTGCTACATGATGAACTATTGTTTTCGTTGTACTGATGTCAGACCCCTTGGTAATTGCATCGCTGCCTGCCACGATGATTATATGATCTTGATCTCCAAAGTCAGATGTCAGGGACGAAATGTCGGCGCAAACTGTTGACACCTCAACGCCTGTCTTTACATACACATTGACATCTGTGCTCTGACCGAGATGGTTGGTCAGAGCAGCTCCGAGTCCGCGGCCGTGACTGCATGCGAACACGGACACTCGCTTCTTCTGTGGGGGAGAGCACTCTGGAGTTGGCGGTGGAATATTATAAAGCTGGAAGAGGTCGAGAGCTTGAATGGGACTGCGATTAAGGAGGTAGATATTGTCTAGAGTCAGTTGCGAGATGGTTTCTGCTTGCTGATGAATTACACGGTGTTGAATTTCTATTTGTTGTTTCATTTCGAGTGACCTAGCGACAAGTTCGTCCATCAACTGTTCGGTGGTATTGAACATGGGTGGCGTTTGTGTGGACGCTGACATCGTCGTGCTACTCACCGGCGTCGGGGAAGGTGTTGCTGCCGACGCCGAGATGAAACTGGCTACCCGCAGCTCGGGATGAGCACGCATTATGTGCAGCTTCAATCCTCTCGGCTTGACGACGCGGTCACAAAGCTCGCACGTGACTGTCATGATGTTAAACACGTGTGCGGAGCTGGACGTCTTGGACTCGAGGGTGGCAGTAGCACGGCTCATTAGCAGAGACACTAGGGGTTGCGTTGAGGGGGGGGGGGGAGGTTGGCACTGGCAAGTGGCAGGTCACACACACTAACACACGGAAAATAACACGCGTAGTGCAAAATTAAACAGAAAATTACTTATAAGTACTGTACGATTAGCACTTTTACAATTTTTCTTAGTCAAAATTAAGGTATTTTTCTTTAGCTAAATGAAGACATAAATTTTTTGTACTAAACACGAAATAAAACTGAGACTTTTGATTAAATTTAAGGAGCGGCTCTTACACACGTCTTCCCCCTTACACTCCGTGGCGACTTCCTCTTACACTCCGTGGCGACTTCCTCCACGGAGTGTCAATCTATAAAATATGGGGAGAAAAGAATACTCAGTTAGTCAGTTATTAGCATGTGATGAAGTTGTAGTGAATCACATAGGCAGATAATTTCGAAAACGTACCAAATGCCTCGCCAAATGCATAGAATTGAGTTAAAATTCCAAACATTTTCCGGGGCTATGCGCCCCGGACTTGCATATGCTAATAATTTTAAATAATTTACCTATTCTTAAACCTCTTAGACTAATTTTTGGACATATTGCAATTTATAATTCCCTAAAAAAGCTACACTGCGATTCATAATTGCACCAAATCAAATGCCCTAACGCTCTACTTTCCGCTGTGATTTTTCAAAATATTTATAATGCCTGGTCCCCCGAAATTTAATCCTGTATACTCCCTTGGCACCCACCTTGCCCTGGAGGGAATTTTTGGTATTTTTTACACTTTGAAATGAGTCTTGAGACGTTATGAGGTGTATTTTGTTGAAAATATCAATATTTTTAAAATATTACACTTTTTGGGTTGGTGGAGGGCATGCTTTCACCATGCCCGGTAGGGAATTTTTTGTTTTTGGCACTTTGAAATGAATTATTTTGAGATTTATATACGTAAAATACCTCCGGGGGGGGGGGGGGGGGGGGGCAAGCGCCCAGAGTCCTTCGTTATTTCTTTACCTCTCTCTTATAAATCTTATTTGATTTGAATTGAATGAGTGATCAATATAATAATCTGATTCAGGCTGGCCGCTGGAGTGATAAAGTTATCAACGTTCAAAATTTCAAAATTATAATTGCCCGTTATTTTAATTTTCTTTCAAAGCATTTTTTGCACTTAAAATTATGGATGTGCAAAATAAATGTTATAAAACATTAAATTTGGATGGGGTTTCAGAGATAGTGATTCAGGGGCGCAGAGATAGCACAGTTCAATTTTGCTGATTTATTTTTTAACAGTTTGAACTTTATTGAAAATCACTGCTACCCCAGTAGTGGTCGTACTGAAAGTCATCCATCGGGGAATCAGGGTGCGAAATTTTGAATTTCAATATTGAATTTGACAAATGGCAAATGGCAATATAAAAGAGGAATTGCTTTTAATTTAAAGGGAAATCAGCTAAGTGGTGGGCTAGTAAAATAAATCTTGGAATACATAAATCTTATCAAATACATCTTAATTGCTAATAAAGGATGGTCTAATGTAACTTTACATTGGACACTGGACAACCCTACACGAATGGCGTCTACATTGACAACTTCTCTAGAAATGATATTATTTTGAAGTTATCTTCATAGTGCTGTTTTCAAATCATAGGGGATTATTGTGAAGTGGAAAAATTTGCCAGGGGGGGGGGGGTGGAACTATCAATAATTCCCCATAGGGGATTCCACCCCCTATACCCATTAGTTCTGATAACCAACGCAAATACCAAATCATCCGTTTGGCTCAACTGAAAAGAAGCCGTTTTTATGCGAAGTTTTATTGAAAATACGAATTATTTATTTTAGATTCAAATGCTTTTATTTTAAAGACAGAGCTTGCTTTGAACGTTGCTTCGAAGCATGCAATGCGACTTTTATCTCAAAAACGATTTTTTACAATAGTTGATTTTTGAGCCTTTTTAGCACCTCAACTGCTGTAATAAAAAAATGGGCAAATCAAAACTTCATTTAAACACGGAGTGTTTTTTATAAGTATACATTATAAATGAGATCTGTTTTTAAAATAATCCTGGTTTATAATAGGTAAGTGTAGTGATTTGCCATGCCGTGCCAATAAAATTATATCTTTGCAGAATGATTTTGTTTTTGTTTTTTTGTTTGTCTGTCGTAATTTCCAATCAATGAAAATACTGCTGGTCATTAGCAAATGCCGATGATGTCCCAGTTCTTAGTGTGCAAGTATATCTGTATACTGTACTGATCTACGGGAAGATAATAAATACAATACAATACAATACAATACAATACAATACAATACAAAGTAGAGACAGGTCTAGTCTAAGGTAATAGGTACAAATAAAAAATTAAAGATTGAAATAAATGCATTATCCAGAATTTTATGTTAGCTATCCAGTTATGTAGTAAATACACTCAACAAATGATAAAACGGTATTTGAAAGAAATGGGATTGGCTGAAAAAATATTGACATCATCCATGAAGTCTACGCTAACTCGTCTCGTCATCTAACTCTTTAGATGAGCTCTGATTTCATTGACAATAACATGAAGTCTATGCTAACTCGTCTCGTCATCTAACTCTTTAGATGAGCTCTGATTTCATTGACAATAACATGAAGTCTATGCTAACTCGTCTCGTCATCTAACTCTTTAGATGAGCTCTGATTTCATTGACAATAACATGAAGTCTATGCTAGCTCGTCTCGTCATCTAACTCTTTAGATGAGCTCTGATTTCATTGACAATAACATGAAGTCTATGCTAACTCGTCTCGTCATCTAACTCTTTAGATGAGCTCTGATTTCATTGACAATAACATGAAGTCTATGCTAACTCGTCTCGTCATCTAACTCTTTAGATGAGCTCTGATTTCATTGACAATAACATGAAGTCTATGCTAACTCGTCTCGTCATCTAACTCTTTAGATGAGCTCTGATTTCATTGACAATAACATGAAGTCTATGCTAACTCGTCTCGTCATCTAACTCTTTAGATGAGCTCTGATTTCATTGACAATAACATGAAGTCTATGCTAGCTCGTCTCGTCATCTAACTCTTTAGATGAGCTCTGATTTCATTGACAATAACATGAAGTCTATGCTAACTCGTCTCGTCATCTAACTCTTTAGATGAGCTCTGATTTCATTGACAATAACATGAAGTCTATGCTAACTCGTCTCGTCATCTAACTCTTTAGATGAGCTCTGATTTCATTGACAATAACATGAAGTCTATGCTAACTCGTCTCGTCATCTAACTCTTTAGATGAGCTCTGATTTCATTGACAATAACATGAAGTCTATGCTAACTCGTCTCGTCATCTAACTCTTTAGATGAGCTCTGATTTCATTGACAATAACATGAAGTCTATGCTAACTCGTCTCGTCATCTAACTCTTTAGATGAGCTCTGATTTCATTGACAATAACATGAAGTCTATGCTAACTCGTCTCGTCATCTAACTCTTTAGATGAGCTCTGATTTCATTGACAATAACATGAAGTCTATGCTAACTCGTCTCGTCATCTAACTCTTTAGATGAGCTCTGATTTCATTGACAATAACATGAAGTCTATGCTAACTCGTCTCGTCATCTAACTCTTTAGATGAGCTCTGATTTCATTGACAATAACATGAAGTCTATGCTAACTCGTCTCGTCATCTAACTCTTTAGATGAGCTCTGATTTCATTGACAATAACATGAATTTATGGTCATGGAGCCTGACAAGCAGCCATCCATTTCGTTCAAATACCGTTTTATTGTTTTTGGGTGTATAAGTGTAAATCTTTTAGTTTCGTTTATGTATCAAAGATCTCAGAATTCGATAACAGGTCCAACAACTTGGAGAAAACTATATCGAATTTCGACTGACTCCAAAACTAGAAGGTATTATTTTTTATTTTTACTGTGTGTTATAACTGGGAATCGATATATTTTTGGTACAAATGTCTAGAATTTGTTCGGTTCTCTTATCATAAGATTGTACTCGTATTCAAATTGCATAAGTACTTACATTACCCCGGTTCCCGATTTAGCCTCGAAAAGATGTGTAATAAAATCATTCCATATCAAGACATATACTAAGCCTTTTTTGTTCATTGTTTGTGCGTATAGAAAGAAAGTTCAAGGGTATTTGTTTTATTTTTGATAGTAAATGTTGGTCTCGCTATTATACCATTACAGAACAACACATTACTCAAGTGATTGAATGACACTCACTCTCCATTTCTTTTATTCAATCATATTCTTATGGAATTAATCCGGATTGTTGTTTATCACTTGCATTTATGTTCTTCTGATTTAGGACCTGAAATAATTTGTTCTTGAGTAATATAATATTTTCTATAGACTTTTGTTTCCATGATATTTAGTACACTGTGTATCTTATCTGCTGAAAATTTTCAGTTATTCTACTAAGTATATCGAATCCCCATAAAAAACACTCCGTGTAAAAATACCCGCCAAGTCTCTTCAACTATAAAAAAATAGAAGAAATCTAAAAATTCAACACTGAAAAGAAGTGATATCAAAAAATGAGCCAAGTCAAAACTTAATTTTAAAAACCAAAATATACTTGGCGCATCGTGTATATAAATAGTATAGAAGCATATGCCAAAAATTAAATGTACCTAAATATATATAATATACCTATAATGCCCTTAAAAACGATGCGCCAAGTATATTTTGGTTTTTAAAATTAAGTTTTGACTTGGCTCATTTTTTGATATCACTTCTTTTCAGTGTTGAATTTTTAGATTTCTTCTATTTTTTTATAGTTGAAGAGACTTGGCGGGTATTTTTACACGGAGTGTTTTTTATGGGGATATCACTTATTTTTTAGTTTATTTACACAACTTGTAACACACATCGGAGCAACAATGACCAATTACTTTTAAAAAATACGCCATTTCCGAATTGGTTAATACGAAAAATTGTGTTTGGTGCTCAATATACCTAAGCTTAAAGTGATATTCCATGAAGAATTGCGCAAGCTTCGTTACAATCAGTCCAGCCGTTTTCGAGATATGGTATCACTTCCGGTTTTCAAAATGGCGACTAAAATTACTGCCACATAGAATTTATTTCTATAAATGTTATGTATCATTATAAGCCTTCTGAATATGTAGTTATTGTAGTAAGAGGTCATTTAAATCTAGTTCTTCATTTTCATGACGTCATTTCCGGTTTCGGTAATAGTACATCTCTACTTTAACTATTGATATTCCATATAGATGACCGTCTGAATCATTTGGCGCTGGTTTAATTCCTAACGGTCTAGCTGTTTTCGAGATAATACGTCACTTCCGGTTTCAAAATGGCGGCTTCCTGTTGGTTTTATAAAAAGGCACCTCAGACGCCAAAAGTGCACATGTGGTGAAAATTTCAGATCGATCGGCTCAGCCGTTTAGGCTGTGGCGGTGATTGCGGTGTTTCCTGATATCATCATCATCATCAGATCAAGATAGGTTTTAAAAGGGGTGTAATTTCACGTTTTTCACGGCCCTCTAGCTCGCAAACGGCATAACATATTGTTCCCTAATTTGGTATATGTAGTGGGGTGGGCCATAGCTCGAAATTAAGATATATCGCAACAATGTGAGATTTTCTAATTTTAAGATCCAGTAGGCCGAAAATGCCGTGTTGTTGCTTACAGTAAAAGTGGTTGGTCTGCTCCTCAGTTTATTATGCATATACGGTATGTTGAGTGAGTGTGAGTGTACGGTACGACTTGGCTGGGTGGAGCGACCGCTCCACTAGATACAGATAATTCGTAAAGAAATCTGACTGTGCTTTTGAAATCGCCTTATTAATCCCCAAAAAATCAATCCAAAACCGTAGATTTTCCGTTCAATTTTTCCCACGCCAATCTAATCTAAGATCTTATTTTTGTTTATATAAAATATTTTGGTACAATTGTTTTATGTAGATACCTAGGTATCAATTATCCATGCCATAGGGCTTTAAGTTCTTAAAAATATTTATGTTTTTGTTTACGTTACTAACGTTTGAGTGTAGGATCTAATTTTACTCCAATTGTCACAAGAAATATTCAAGCAGGAACTGAAACTGATTGAGAAAATAATATATTTCAGAAATGTCAATTTTATCAAATCGATGTGGAATTGTGTATAGAAAAATAATGATATTCTGTATGAGAGCCTAACACTAACCTTGCCGTGCGTGGGGGGATAATAATATCGCTGGGGATCGCGTTACGCTGATAGTGGCAGTCTAGTAGACTGAAGGTCATTCATTCACCGTGTGTTTTGTTGCATTTTCTATGCAGCCAACTCGCCTAGTAGGCGTGTGTGACAAAATCAAGTCGACAATTGACGACCGACCGCAGCGCCACCGGGCGTTTTTCCGAGGAACTAAACCGCTCTAAGGATCTACGTTAAGGTGGCTGCATATCACGTGACTTTTCAACCAAAAAGCTACACATTTTCATTTGGAAGGGTTCAGTTTAGCAAACACTTCTCACTCATCAGATAAGTTAGGACACATCTGTTGGATCTAATCTACGCAGAAAAGAACTGCGAAAATAACATATTAGATGATTTTACTTCCTTGCACCTAAATATTCTCAAATCAAGACCTGAAGTTTAAGGAAATCCTACGAGTTGCCAAGAACAGCAAACTTTAATCTAATAAAAGGGCAGATATGCATCACAAACCTGACACAATTTTGCCAACAAAACATGCGCTCTTTCTTCATCTTTCCAACGAAATGTTGAGATATTAATTATATCCACTATTATGAATGTAATATTTAAAATAACAGCACTTGGTTTTGACAGTCTTCACAGGCGTACGTATACACGATATTTGTGTTGTTTTTATTTATTGAACCACTGCAAAAATAAATATTATTGACTGAAAATATTGATAAGCTCCAGTATGCAGTGAATTTCCTTCATAAATCACCTTGGATTACTCAGCATGAACGATGTAAGGTATGTACTCATAGGTAACTATTTCTTTTGATCGGATGTAGAGAAATAAAGTCACGTGATATGCAATGGCCTTAAGTTAAAACATTGCGTGGTTATTGGGACCAATATTTTAGGAATTGGGACATTTTCGATAAACAGAATTTCGGTTCGAGGTGTTGCGCGTATCCGTGCTCGCTCATCAACGCGTTACTCAGAGCGTTTTCCTAGTGTATGACTATGGTGTATCATTTTCTCGTATTTGTCGAATGATTATATACTGAGTAGGTACCTATCTAATTTAATTTTCGGTTTATTTTCTTTTTTATTTGTAATTAATATCAATGTCTAAAGTTTGTACAAGATTTGAAGTTAAATTTAGTATAACGAAGATGAGGGAAAAAATATGCTTTCTATATGAGCTTGAGTTTTCTTTATGCTTTCTTTGCGTGAAGGTTACGTGACAAGACTAACAGCGTGATAATTCTTTAATAAAAGCAGTAATTAGTTATTTAAGGTAGGTACCTACGCTTCCGGATTACATGGCTGACTAATAACACTTATAATAATAAAATTAATTTGTGCAGTTAGGCAAACATTGCCATTTGACACCTTGAAAATGCGATAATATAAGACTACGGTGGACGTACCCATAAAAGAATACACTAATTCCAACAGAACGTAACATCCAATTTATGAATAAAAAAAATACTGCATAATTAATAAGCTCGTCTGCATCGTAATCAGCGACTCAATCTGAATATTTTCACAATCGACATTGCAATTAATTGATCGCGTTTGTTTCCTTGCATCGACAAATGCATTAGAGCTGCCGCATTGCATGCAGCTTGCTGACCTCGCTGTCGATGCACCAGGTCAGCGTTGCATGCAGCTTGCTGACCTCGCTGTCGATGCACCAGGTCAGCATTGCAGAACGCAGCTTGCTGACCTCGCTGTCGATGCACCCGGTCAGCATTGCAGAACGCAGCTTGCTGACCTCGCTGTCGATGCACCAGGTCAGCATTGCACGCAGCTTGCTGACCTCGCTGTCGATGCACCCGGTCAGCGTTGCATGCAGCTTGCTGACCTCGCTGTCGATGCACCAGGTCAGCATTGCAGAACGCAGCTTGCTGACCTCGCTGTCGATGCACCCGGTCAGCATTGCATTGCACGCAGCTTGCTGACCTCGCTGTCGATGCACCAGGTCAGCATTGCACGCAGCTTGCTGACCTCGCTGTCGATGCACCAGGTCAGCGTTGCATGCTGACATCAAGTCGAAATGTTGGCGCTCCACTCACCTGAATTTCTCAAATCTATCCACCAATCACCGGCATACATACCACGCAGGTCATTTGGGGATTTTATTACAAACAAATTGATTTTGGACACTAAAATTGCAACCCATATATCGTGAAATCAATACTGAAGGTTACAAGTAATAATAAAATATCAGAAAATAATTTATATTCAATACAAAAAAAAAATATAACATTATTAGAACATGATCTAAATGAGCCAAAGGTTGAGCTCAAGTTCTGTGGCAAGAAGGTAAAGTTGAAGAAGATATTGTGCTGTGCAAAAGTCGTTTTGGAGCGGTTTTAGAGGGACTTACGAAATATAAATTGACATATTTGGCAAACGGTTATGAATATCGAAACAGCAAGAAACACATGACATGTATTGAACTTTTATCTACATTTTCATCGCTTAATGTCATAACTTTGCTCCTACTATGTGGTCAGCATTTGTCGGGAACAAAAACGGTCCGTGTGAGAGACGGACGAGCGACGGACGAGAAACGGAGCGTTTTTGTTCCCGACAAATGATGACCACATAGTAGGAGCAAAGTTATGACATTAAGCGATGAAAATGTAGATAAAAGTTCAATACATGTCATGTGTTTCTTGCTTTTTCGATATTTATAACCGTTTGCCAAATATGGCAATTTATATTTCGTATGTCCATCTAAAACAGCTCCAAAATCACTTTTGGCGGGAAAATATTGATGACCGCCCTTAAGCGAGCGATATTACGGGACTCTTGCCATTCTCTCTGTGTTGTGTTCATTTTTTGTTTATGTTTTTGTAGGTAACCATCCCATTGTTCAACCAATCGATCTGAAATTTTGCACACACACTAATCTCATAAGAGCGGTCTCGTGTATAATTTATGAATTGGATCTTGTGATTTCTTTTAAAAATTTGGACCGGAACCGTTTGACAGATCAACTTCAATGTTGCATGGTCATCGGGACATGGTTTTCAGACTAATATGACGTGATCTTCAAACGTTATTGAAATTTTTTCTGCGTGCTTGGAAATATTTGCCAGATTTCTCGAAGGAAATTTCAGATATTTGATCACTTGCTCCTTCGACGCATTTCGTTTCTGCTCTCCCAAGGTCTGTAGAGCAGAAGGATGCAAACACATGTGAATTCGCATGCATTACGAATGCTCGCTCATCAACGCGTTGCTGCATGTATGCGTGCTGCTGTGACCTCGCTGACCTGACCTCGCTGCACTAGGTCACTATATCACACCACACCCACAGTCACGACAGAATTGATTTCCACTCTACTGCAAGGTCCCGTTTTAAAGCGGTTCCGTGATTCTAAATTGAATTCTATTTTTGTCAGTTGAACTAAAATATTAATTGAATACATTAGGAAGAATGACTTATCCATCGAATAAGTAACAAATAAGACCAGCTGAGGTAAATTTACTGAACGAGAAATACTTGTTTGTTGGGGTAAAACCGACCTAAGTTCCCATGTATCAATCCTATCACGCCTAACAATAAGAAGTTCATCAACATAATATTAGGAGCGTTCTGAACCACTTTGTCCTTGATAAGCGGCACGAAAACCAACCCTTCCCATTGGATGAAGTGAAGAGAAGTTGCGTTTTGATTCGAAGTGAGCATGTTCAACGTAAGATTTGGATAAGAATGATATTTTTTAACTTCTACGTGCATTTGTTTAAATATAGAGCTTGCTTCGAAGCATGTAATGCCACGT
The DNA here is from genome assembly GCA_934045905.1 of Leuctra nigra. NCBI lineage: Eukaryota > Metazoa > Arthropoda > Insecta > Plecoptera > Leuctridae > Leuctra > Leuctra nigra. The sequence goes on along the minus strand of OW203762.1, from coordinate 4,178,459 downwards.
TCATATAAATCGATTGTTTTGCAATAGTTGCGCTTTGATCCTATAAGCTCAGTGCAGTGTGAAAGGGAATTCTAAATAATATTGAGCAGTAAAATAAACCTACAAAAGTGCAAATCCCACATCTGATCCCATGAGTTTATCCGTTTACCTACTGTCTAATTCAATTTGATGTCATCAGAATAATATGAGGAAATTTTAATACAAATTATTTAGATTTTGGTTTCTAACTCTTAAATTCGTATGGTGTTTATATAAAAATGTTCGTAGGATATTTACTGTGGTTTTTTTCAAGACATGACTTTCTCAATAGTGTGATATATCTGGGAAATTAGTTCTGCTTGAACACTTTTTCTTGCGTTTATATGGTGCATAAGGAAATTATCTATTGAATAAGCATTTGTTCAGTTATCTATCGGAAACATCTACTCGGGCATCCCCCCTTAATTTATGATTTTGTGTTCTTTAGTGAAAATACTATAAACTTCTAAATTAAAAATGTTGCTAATGACCGATATCGAGACATTGTCATGAACATTTTGCTCTTGAACTTCTTATCAGCCTTCAATTACATCTCAGCGATTAAATCTCAGTATTACATCACTTAAGATAACACATACACCTTGTTTAGTGACGCAATCCATCTGCCACAGCTTCCTCGTGCTCCAGTTCGAACCCCGACTGTGTTGTGACTTATCAGCTTTCAATTACATCTCAACGATCAGCGATTAAATCTCAGTATTACATCACTTCAGATAACACATACACCTTGTTTAGTGACGCAATCCATCTGCCACAGCTTCCTCGTGCTCCAGTTCGAACCCCGACTGTGTTGTGACCTCACTGCTCACGAACTCTCTGTGTTTTCTTGTAGAAATGGAATTAGTGCCCGAAGGGAAGAATTTTCGATTAGCTCAACCTGAAGAACTGCCCGAGATATTGGACTTCCTCAGTGGGCATTTGCCCGAATCGCTCAAGGTAAAGTTGATTCAGTTTCTATCAGCCAAGCACCTAGCTCGTAGCAATAGATACTGCACAGCACCTCAATGAAATCACGTCCCGCCAGAACGATATTGGGAATTGCTATCGTCACAAGAGTTGAAGTTGACAACTTAGATGATTTCGTGTTTTGTGAGAACGAAGTAGTTTTTAAATGCAGTGTTAATTTTTAGAGAAAAAAAATCTATTGCTCTAAGTACCTATTCCTACTTAACAGAAGCACTAGCAATTTTTCTTTATTTAATATATTCACACTTCTTCATTTATATTTTGTGGTAGTTAATTTTATTTTAATGACTATACCTAATGAAGTAAGTAGAAAGAAACACAGTGAATTCAAGAAGTGTCAAGTTTTTAAATATGTGCACGCATTACGGCAATGCGCATTCTGACGAAATATCGAAAATAATCAATAATATTTCTCGTGACAGTCATAAAGGTAAACAAAATGTTTCTAACACTACAAAATGTTTTTAACACTACAGTCTGTTTTTTTATTGTATAACTCTCACCAGATGGAGCCACAGTCAGTTGTTCTGCTAGGCCGAGAAAGACTTCATTGCGCGCTCACCTTGCAATGTTGTCTTTCTCGGCCTAACAGAACAACTGACGGTGTCTCGGTCTGTAGAGAGTTCAAACATAGGAAAAACGAACGGTATATATTATTTTAAAATAAATCCCGTTGTCAAAAGCAAATTTATAGGCACGCATTTCATGCACCGACTTCTCAATATTTCCGGTAAACATTTCTACTCTCAGGCTTGAGGAATAAATAGATTGAAATGTGGGTCATTTCCATGTGAATTGATTGAACTTTGGGTCATTTCCATGTGAATTGATTGAACTGTGGGTCATTTCCATGTGAATTGATTGAACTGTGGGTCAATTTCCATGTGAATTGATTGAACTGTGGGTCATTTCCATGTAAATTGATTGAACTGTGGGTCATTTCCATGTGAATTGAGTGAACTGTGGGTTTTTCCATGGCAAATCAACGGAACGTTTCATGAACAACTCCAAAGCCCTGGTAAGATTCTTGTCACGTTGGAATATAAATATGGATAAGTTTTGTCTATAATCGTACAAATTTTAGGTAGCCCCTTTGAAATATTTTGTCAATTTTTGGCCGATAGAGCTTTGCTAAACTAAAAACTAAACTATGGAACCTAGTTGATGGTTTTCTGAAATATTGATTTTATCAATTTATTCAATATTGTTTTGTGTATATTTACGAAAACAGAAAAAAATTGGCTCGCGTCCTATTCCTATTTGTATCCCCCCCCCCCCCCCCCCCATGCATTATATAAAAGTACATGTTACATTTTTAAAGTTGTATCATCGTTTTGTGTAGTTATTGTATTTTTAAAATGCATCCGATTGCGAGTCAAGAAAACACGAAGATGGCTGCATGTTGCATCCAGCAAATGTTTTTCAAAACATTTCCGAAGCTTCTTCCCAATCTTACATTCTTTTACTCTTGCCAATATAAATATTTTAGCAAAGCTCTGCCAGCCTTAGAGGCAAACAAACAAATACACGTATACTTCATTCTTACAAAGTTTGAGGAAGAACGAAGAGGGTGGTGAAATGCACACATGATTTGACATGGAATCACTCCTGAGTGTATTCTTCCTCTTCTCTTTGGCATCTCTTCTCTTTGTTTCAACGCTCTACTTGCTATCGAAGTTTTACTCTTTCAAAAGACCAATAATAAAATCCACACATAAAACTAAGGGTCAGTTCTCAATGCACTTTTAAATTTTAAACAGTTGATAAGGACTTTTTTGTCATGACAACAACCAATGATATACCTTGAATACCCGTTTGAAACTTAATTACTTTCAGCGCATTGAAAAAAACAGGCCTTATAGTGTTGTAAATATGAGTACTTTTCCCAAACAATTGAGCCTTAAAAAATAACAAAATATTTTGTTCGATGCCGACATTGTATAATCACGATTGCTCAGAGCTTTAGAGCTGGTAAGCAAACTATTGGGCTGGATTAACCAAATTGAACAAAATTGGCGGCACAGCCAATCAGATGCTTGAGAATTATTGAAACAGTTGAATCTAATCCAATAGTATTTTAACTTTCTCCGGTAATACCAGGCCTTAGTGACACTTTTTTTAATTCTAAGTTAATGGTTGTAAGTCGTTTGCAGTCAACCACATCTTTCTAAGACTTCGTTTTTTAGATAGAATTAAATGTATTCGCCATTTTGAAATCGAAATATTAGGGAGGGGGGTGATTTGCAAGCTAGTATCTGGGCGGGTTTTTATTTGTTTATATTATGTTGGCTACAAGTATACAAATAGTCAGTAGAGAGAGCGTCACTCTTTGAACATTGCCAATATATAATATACCCAGAAAAAAACACTCCGTGTAAAAAAGGCAGCCAAGTCTCTTTACTTTAAAAAAATTCAACACCGAAAAGGAGTGATATCAAAAAAGAAGCCAAGTCAATGACATTTCCAAATATTTAATCGTATCTTTGAAATAAAAGTATAAACACCGAGAAATACTTTACAAAAGGACTTGGCGCATCGTTTTTTTAAAGACATCATTCAATCCTATAAGTGGAAAGAAATTTACAATTAGGTACATTTTCCTCTTTTTTTAGAGCCAGTATCTATGAATCAAGCTACTTTTAGTAATGGCTATTTTATAGTTTTGTCAATGGCGATAGAAGAAAGATTTCATGTTGTAATAGATAAGTAATGTAAGGGTGGAAGAATTAAATAACAATTGGAAGTGGGCTCATTTATATTTTTATAGCACTGTTAATATGGTGATATTAGAAGGGTATGTTTTCATATTTGATCTTGATTGAGGGAAATCATGAAACGTTGTAAAATAATTACTAACTATCTATGGAACACTATTATATATTTTTGAAGTGTCAAGTGTATAAAGTTAAAAAATTTAAAGAAATTCCATGTGCCGTCTCTGTGTACTTTGTGAAATATATTGTTATAAAATGCGGATTAATAGAACTGTATTTCATTTTGAGAAGGTTTAACGCATGAGACTTAATTATGTTGACCACGGAACAATATTACGAAGATAACTATTGTGTATTTATAGAAAACATAGGCAACAAGTTTCATAGCGTATATATTCAAATAGAAAATATTTTACAGTAGGTATGTATAATATGTAATTGAAAGATGTGTCCCTATTATTCTAATAATTCTAAATGACGGTTGTATATAAATGGCATATGCTTATGAATAGAAAAATGTCTTTAAAAAAACGATGCGCCAAGTCCTTTTGTAAAGTATTTCTCGGTGTTTATACTTTTATTTCAAAGATACGATTAAATATTTGGAAATGTCATTGACTTGGCTTCTTTTTTGATATCACTCCTTTTCGGTGTTGAATTTTTTTAAAGTAAAGAGACTTGGCTGCCTTTTTTACACGGAGTGTTTTTTTCTGGGATATCACTTCTTTTGTTAGTTTATTCATACAGCTTGTAGCACATGTCCTACCAAGGACTAATTTCTTTAAAAAAATACGCCTCAACCGATTTGGTTAGTAAGAAAAGTTGCATTTGGTACAAGCTTAAAATGATTATCCAAGAAGAATAGTCTAAGTTTCGTTACAATCTGTCCAGACGTTTTCGATATCTGACTTCACTTCCAGTTTAAAAAATGGCGCTCAATAATACTGCCGCCTTGAATTCATAAAAGTGCAACATAATTGCATAATTAAGCTGCAATCTCGGCAGTTGTTTTCGATATATGACGTCACTTCCGGTTTTGAAATAGCGGCCGAAAATAATGTCATCTTGAATCCATAAATATAAGGGCTATATAATTACATAATTTTGTTGCAATCGGTACATCTGTTTTCTATAAATGACGTCACTTCCTGTTTTAAATATGGCGGCCAGAAATAATGTTGTCTTGAATTCATAATTATAAGTCCAACATAATTAGATAATTTAGTTGCAATCGGTACAGCCGTTTTCGACATATGACGTCACTTTCGGTTTTAACAATGGCGGTCGAAAATAATGTCGTCTTTAATTCAAAAATATAAGTCCTACATAATTACATAATTTAGTTGCAATCGGTACAGCCGTTTTCGATATATGACGTCACTTCCGGTTTTAACAATGGCGGTCGAAAATAATGTCGTCTTTAATTCAAAAATATAAGTCCTACATAATTACATAATTTAGTTGCAATCGGTACATCCGTTTTTTATATATGACGTCACTTCCGGTTTAAACAATGGCGGCCAAAAATAATGTCGTCTTGAATTCATAATTATTAGTCATACACAATTCCAAAATTTGATTACAATCGATACAGCCGTTTTCGATATATGACGTCACTTCCGGTTTTTGCAAATGGCGGCCGAGTACACCGCAATCTTGAATTTATAATTATTCACAATGTATGTTTACTAAATATCTATTTAAAAGTATAGATTGGTGAATTTAGTGTCATTTAGCATATTAATGGCGTCATTTAGCATATTTATGACGTCATTTCCGGTATAGGTAATAAGAAAGCAATCTAGTTCTATCTAGTTGATACTTCATGAATGACCTTCTGAATTCTTTAGCGCTAATTTCCGTCAAATCGGTCATGCCGTTTTCAATATATGACGTCACTTCCGGTTTCATTTAGTGGTTCCTGCCGCCATTTCCGGTACCGTTTATTTGTATATTCATTTATCTTAATTGATTTTTCAAAAAGATTGCAGAATGCATAGACAGGAGCTAGTTCAGTGGCAATCGGTACAGGTGTTTTCGATATATGACGTCACTTCCGGTTTCAGGAATGGCGACCGAGAACACTGTATTGAAATTATAATTATTTTGTATTGTCTATGTTACAATGTAAGCTAATTATATGTGTATTTAAAGTATAATTTGATGAAATAAGCTAAATATTGTGAATTTATGACGTCACTTCCGGTTTAGAAAATAAGAAAATAATGTTTTTTAGTACCATACTTCATATAGATGACCATCTAAATCGAATGGCGCTAATTTCGTTCTAATCGGTCCAGCCGTTTTTTATATATGACGTCACTTCCGGTTTAAAAATGGCGGCACAAAAAATTTATAAGAGGCAAGGTATCATCAGACGCCAAAAGTGCATATGTGGTAAAAATTTCAGGTTGATCGGTTCTGCCGTTTAGGCTGTGGCGGTGATAGCAACTTTTTCGGGAATCATATGAAGAAGAAGAAGAAGAAGAAGAAGAAGAAGAAGCAGATGAAAGCGGTGTAATTTCACGATTTTCACTGCCCTCTAGGTCGTAAACGGCATGACTGGTTGTTGTCGCGTGATGTTTATGTTGTTAGGTGGGCCATAGCTCAAAATTAAGACATTTCACAACAATGAGAGTTTTTCTATTGTTGAGATCCAGTAGGCCGAAAATGCTATGTTGTTGCTTACAGTAAAAGTAGTTGGTCTGCTCCTCAGTTTATATAGGCTTTTACGGTATGTTGAGTGACTGTGAGTGTACGGTAAGACTTGGCTGAGTGGAGCGACCGCTCCACTAGATGAGCGAGCGTAACTTTAGCGTCACCTCGGTACTCCTGCCACTTGATCCGTGTATTTTGTTTGTTTTTATGTCAGTAGTGCTCAAATCAAACAATTCAACCAATCGATCTGAAAATTTGCACACATATTAATGTAATCTATGCGGTATCATAGGATCGCTTTTGAACATGATCCTGTGATTGGTTGATAAATGTAAACGGGATGTAGTTCACACCGTTCGACATATTATACCAATTCGAAAATTTTGACATTTTTGTGTCCGTCTTATAGTTTTAGGGCTACTATACATTTCATGGATTGGTTAAAATTAAAATAAATGTATTATGTGATTTTTTACATTTAAACTTGAACTGTTTGGCCGATCAACTTATAGCTTTGCAAGGTCATCGGGACCAACAGTAGTTTTACGATTTTCAAACTAATCTATCATTATCTTCCAAAGTTAATGTCACTTTAAGGACATTTTATTCTATAATCTTGAAATATTTGCAAATGTATGCCAATTATTTGATCAATTCATCTTGATGCGTCAGTTCCAAGATCTGTAAAGACTTGCAAACGCATATCAAATCGCATGCAATACGAAGGCTCGCTTACCAACGCGTTACACAGAGCGTTTTCAGTTACATATTTAGGAGGCTGAACATTCTTCTTGTCCTTTAACTATCCTTTAAAGTTGTGGATCATTATAATATTTCATTTTTCATAAATAAACAAATGTATGATCCCAGAGTTTCCGCACCCACATGTCCCCAAGTAGCAATGAATTTTTATCATAGTGAAGAAGTATTATTTTAAATTGTAATACCTATTATGATGAGCACAAGCCATATGGCCAATTGGGCGAAGGACAGCGGCCATTATTAATTTATTTGTATTTGTTTGTAGCAAAGTCGCTACAAAAAAAAGTAGTTAAAGTCGGCCTTGTGTTTGATAAATTGCGCATCTTCAGACAACGTTGTCTGAGAAAAAGTTTAAACGAAGTTGTCAACCATTCGTGTGCTTCAGTTCGTTTTCTCTCCACACGAGGCGGGAAACTTTCCTCTGTCTCGGAATGTAACAGCTTGATGTTTGATTCCAAGTAGATTGAAACTCCAAGATGCGGAGGAAATTCCAACACACACTATTTCTTGGTTGGCCGTGTTTCTGTATTTTGTTTATCGTAATACCTAATACAAAATTACTTTCAAAATATTATCCTTTTCATTCATTCTAATAAAAAGAAATAGAAATACGGTAGATACGAGGTGCAATCAGAAATTTCGAGACAGTGAATAACTTGAGTCTGAAGCGGTTGATCAAATTGTTTAGATGAGAAACCTCTGTTTTCCGATTGTTGATGCTTCAAAATCAAATAGTTGCTAAGCTAAAGCAGTTTGAGCAAAACCTTGTGTTCGTTTGGCAATTTTCCGAATTTTCCCTGTGAGTTTCCATTTCATTCAGAATATTCGATGAAGTGGCAGAAAGGGTTTTACAGAAACTGCTGTATCTTGGGTGAAACTGCTGTGTCTTGGGTGAAACTGCTGTGTCTTGGGTGAAACTGCTGTGTCTTGGGTGAAACTGCTGCGTCTTGGGTGAAACTGCTGTGTCTTGGGCGAAACTGCTGTGTCTTGGGCGAAACTGCTGTCTTGGGCGAAACTGCTGTGTCTTGGGTGAAACTGCTGTATCTTGGGTGAAACTGCTGTGTCTTGGGTGAAACTGCTGTGTCTTGGGCGAAACTGCTGTGTCTTGGGGGAAACTGCTGTGTCTTGGGGGAAACTGCTGTGTCTTAAGTGAAACTGCTGTGTCTTGGGGGAAACTGCTGTGTCTTGGGTGAAACTGCTGTGTCTTGGGGGAAACTGCTGTGTCTTGGGTGAAACTGCTGTGTCTTGGGTGAAACTGCTGTGTCTTGGGTGAAACTGCTGTGTCTTGGGGGAAACTGCTGTGTCTTGGGTGAAACTGCTGTGTCTTGGGTGAAACTGCTGTGTCTTGGGGGAAACTGCTGTGTCTTGGGTGAAACTGCTGTGTCTTGGGTGAAACTGCTGTGTCTTGGGTGAAACTGCTGTGTCTTGGGTGAAACTGCTGTGTCTTGGGTGAAACTGCTGTGTCTTGGGTGAAACTGCTGTGTCTTAAGTGAAACTGCTGTGTCTTGGGTGAAACTGCTGTGTCTTGGGTGAAACTGCTGTGTCTTGGGTGAAACTGCTGTGTCTTGGGTGAAACTGCTGTGTCTTGGGTGAAACTGCTGTGTCTTGGGTGAAACTGCTGTGTCTTGGGTGAAACTGCTGTATCTTGGGTGAAACTGCTGTGTCTTGGGTGAAACTGCTGTGTCTTGGGTGAAACTGCTGTGTCTTGGGTGAAACTGCTGTGTCTTGGGTAAAACTGCTGTGTCTTGGGTGAAACTGCTGTATCTTGGCGAAACTGCTGTGTCTTGGATGAAACTGCTGTGTCTTGGGTGAAACTGCTGTGTCTTGGGCGAAACTGCTGTGTCTTGGGTGAAACTGCTGTGTCTTGGGTGAAACTGCTGTGTCTTGGGCGAAACTGCTGTGTCTTGGGTGAACTGCTGTGTCTTGGGTGAAACTGCTATGTCTTGGGTGAAACTGCTGTGTCTTGGGTGAAACTGCTGTGTCTTGGGTGAAACTGCTGTGTCTTGGGCGAAACTGCTGTGTCTTGGGCGAAACTGCTGTGTCTTGGGTGAACTGCTGTGTCTTGGGTGAAACTGCTATGTCTTGGGTGAAACTGCTGTGTCTTGGGTGAAACTGCTGTGTCTTGGGTGAAACTGCTGTGTCTTGGGTGAAACTGCTGTGTCTTGGGTGAAACTGCTGTGTCTTGGGTGAAACTGCTGTATCTTGGGTGAAACTGCTGTATCTTGGGTGAAACTGCTGTATCTTGGGTGAAACTGCTGTGTCTTGGGTGAAACTGCTGTGTCTTGGGTGAAACTGCTGTGTCTTGGGTGAAACTGCTGTGTCTTGGGTGAAACTGCTGTGTCTTGGGTGAAACTGCTGTGTCTTGGGTGAAACTGCTGTGTCTTGGGTGAAACTGCTGTGTCTTGGGTGAAACTGCTGTGTCTTGGTTGAAACTGCTGTGTCTTGGGTGAAACTGCTGTGTCTTGGGTGAAACTGCTGTGTCTTGGGTGAAACTGCTGTGTCTTGGCGAAACTGCTGTGTCTTGGGTGAAACTGCTGTGTCTTGGGTGAAACTGCTGTGTCTTGGGCGAAACTGCTGTGTCTTGGGTGAAACTGCTGTGTCTTGGGTGAAACTGCTGTGTCTTGGGTGAAACTGCTGTATCTTGGGTGAAACTGCTGTATCTTGGGTGAAACTGCTGTATCTTGGGTGAAACTGCTGTGTCTTGGGTGAAACTGCTGTGTCTTGGGTGAAACTGCTGTGTCTTGGGTGAAACTGCTGTGTCTTGGGTGAAACTGCTGTGTCTTGGGTGAAACTGCTGTGTCTTGGGTGAAACTGCTGTGTCTTGGGTGAAACTGCTGTGTCTTGGTTGAAACTGCTGTGTCTTGGGCGAAACTGCTGTGTCTTGGGTGAAACTGCTGTGTCTTGGGTGAAACTGCTGTGTCTTGGCGAAACTGCTGTGTCTTGGGTGAAACTGCTGTGTCTTGGGTGAAACTGCTGTGTCTTGGGCGAAACTGCTGTGTCTTGGGTGAAACTGCTGTGTCTTGGGTGAAACTGCTGTGTCTTGGGTGAAACTGCTGTATCTTGGGTGAAACTGCTGTATCTTGGGTGAAACTGCTGTATCTTGGGTGAAACTGCTGTGTCTTGGGTGAAACTGCTGTATCTTGGGTGAAACTGCTGTGTCTTGGGTGAAACTGCTGTGTCTTGGGTGAAACTGCTGTGTCTTGGGTGAAACTGCTGTGTCTTGGGTGAAACTGCTGTGTCTTGGGTGAAACTGCTGTATCTTGGGTGAAACTGCTGTGTCTTAGCGAAACTGCTGTGTCTTGGGTGAAACTGCTGTGTCTTGGGTGAAACTGCTGTGTCTTGGGTGAAACTGCTGTGTCTTGGGTGAAACTGCTGTGTCTTGGGTGAAACTGCTGTGTCTTGGGTGAAACTGCTGTGTCTTGGGTGAAACTGCTGTGTCTTGGGTGAAACTGCTGTGTCTTGGGTGAAACTGCTGTGTCTTGGGTGAAACTGCTGTGTCTTGGGTGAAACTGCTGTATCTTGGGTGAAACTGCTGTGTCTTGGGTGAAACTGCTGTGTCTTGGGCGAAACTGCTGTGTCTTAAGTGAAACTGCTGTGTCTTGGGTGAAACTGCTGTATCTTGGGTGAAACTGCTGTGTCTTGGGTGAAACTGCTGTGTCTTGGGCGAAATTGCTGTGTCTTAAGTGAAACTGCTGTGTCTTGGGTGAAACTGCTGTGTCTTGGGTGAAACTGCTGTGTCTTGGGTGAAACTGCTTTGTCTTGGGTGAAACTGCTGTGTCTTGGGCGAAACTGCTGTGTCTTGGGTGAAACTGCTGTGTCTTGGGTGAAACTGCTGTGTCTTGGGTGAAACTGCTGTGTCTTGGGTGAAACTGCTGTGTCTTGGGCGAAACTGCTGTGTCTTAAGTGAAACTGCTGTGTCTTGGGTGAAACTGCTGTGTCTTGGTTGAAACTGCTGTGTCTTGGGTGAAACTGCTGTATCTTGGGTGTTACCAACCGCATCGCACTACATTTATTTGTTGCCCAGATATTAAAAATGTTCTGAAACTTTTTGAAATCGTCAGAAATCGCAACGAAAGGGACATCAAACTGCTGTATCTTGACACACATTTTAAGATCAACAATCCGAAGCTGGTGCTTATTACTTAGATTCTCTGCTAAACAATCAACCGCGGCATAGTAAACTTTCACCTACGCTGCCGTGCAATAAACGAAGTTCCGGACTTTCTGTCTGCACCTCGGTTGAGACAATGTGCGATGATATTCTCTTGGCAACGTCTGCTTGTGATTTCATTGTGTCATCACACTGCAGTAGAGACTTCTTCCCGCATGACACTGACTTGACTAGCGCAGTACAATGTGTGACGCATGCGGGCGTGTGATGGGACTACTCGAGTCATTGAGCGCCTATCGCATTACACGCATGTTTACTCTCCACCCGGCCGTGGATAATTGCCAGTGTTTACATTCACAACACACAGATATATTCTCTTCGGATATATTATTTCACTGACAAACATCAATTAGACTATTTTGGGCTCAGTGTAACGCTTTGATCTAAACCAGGCCTGGCCAAACTTTTTGTCTGAAGGGCCGCATTGGGAATTAAATATGATAGCCGGCTATAAAAATACGAATATATGGAGACATTATTAGTAGTTATAATTCGGAGACCTGAGACATTATTTTCCCGGGCGCATGCCCGAAAAAATTTGACACCTATATCATGATTGAATTTAGTGCACTTTTATTTGTTTTCGCACCGATTTTTATCTTAAGGTAAGGGTTAAAAATGTACATATGCTATAGCTGTTATGCAAGACTGTTGAACAAATTGATCTCGTAATAATTTTGGGGCGCGATACATTCAGATATTTATTAAGTGACCCCGAAGAAGGGGGAAGTGGTGGTTTGGGGCAAAGCCCCCGATAATATTTTTGGGTGCAATTTTGAGACACATTAAGTCCAGTTTTTATGAAATCCTTTCAATCCCAATCAAAGCAAAATAAAAAATAATTAATAAGAGTCAAATCCTACATATGCCACCATTTGTAAAAGTCGTAAAATTTCACATTTCTCTTCCGAAGTCTGCTACTTATTCCCGTGTTTCGTAAACTAATTTCCAGCTAGCTGTCTGCTTCTCGTGGTATTTATTTTATTGTAACCAGACGATGCCTTCGGGCCGCATCAAAGAACGTCGTGGGCCGTATAATTTGCCCAGGCCTGATCTAAACACTATGGAGGAATTATACCCGTATCATTTGCAGTGATCATGGAGTGATTGAAATGTACACTGTGTCGGACAACCTGCACGCATCAATGGGGCCCAATTCTGGGTTGATAAAATGTGATTATTCCGACACAATATATTATGGTCTATAGGAATATATTTTCTAGACATTTCGTTGAAGAAATCTTGATCCGTTATTTACTTGCTATATTAACAAACATCTATAATTCATTAGGTCACCAAACAGGGTAGTAATGAATGTTTTGGCCTTAACCGATGATTCGTTTCACAATTGTAATGCGAAAAGTAGAAAAACAAAGATTCGAGCCGCAAGTTGCAGGTGGAGACGCTCGCTCAATAACATCAGATGGCTCAGTGCAGGTGGAGACGCTCGCTCAATGACATCTAATGGCTCAGTGCAGGTGGAGACACTCGCTCAATGACATCTGATGGCTCAGTGCAGGTGGAGACGCACGCTAAATAACATCTGATGGCTCAGTGCAGGTGAAGACGCTCGCTCAATAACATCTGATGGCTCAGTGCAGGTGAAGACGCTCGCTCAATATCATCTGATGGCTCAGTGCAGGTGAAGACGCTCGCTCAATGACATCTGATGGCTCAGTGCAGGTGGAGACGCACACTCAATGACATCTGATGGCTCAGTGCAGGTGGAGACGCACGCTAAATAACATCTGATGGCTCAGTGCAGGTGAAGACGCTCGCTCAATAACATCTGATGGCTCAGTGCAGGTGAAGACGCACACTCAATGACATCTGATGGCTCAGTGCAGGTGGAGACGCTCGCTCAATAACATCTGATGGTTCAGTGCAGGTGGAGACGCTCGCTCAATAACATCTGATGGTTCAGTGCAGGTGAAGACGCTCGCTCAATGACATCTGATGGCTCAGTGCAGGTGAAGACGCTCGCTCAATGACATCTGATGGCTCAGTGCAGGTGGAGACGCTCGCTCAATGACATCTGATGGCTCAGTGCAGGTGGAGACGCTCGCTCAATAACATCTAATGGCTCAGTGCAGGTGGAGACGCTCGCTCAATGACATCTGATGGCTCAGTGCAGGTGGAGACGCACGCTCAATAACATCTGATGGCTCAGTGCAGGTGAAGACGCTCGCTCAATAACATCTGATGGCTCAGTGCAGGTGGAGACGCTCGCTCAATGACATCTAATGGCTCAGTGCAGGTGGAGACGCTCGCTCAATGACATCTGATGGCTCAGTGCAGGTGGAGACGCTCGCTCAATGACATCTAATGGCTCAGTGCAGGTGGAGACGCTCGCTCAATGACATCTGATGGCTCAGTGCAGGTGGAGACGCACGCTCAATAACATCTGATGGCTCAGTGCAGGTGAAGACGCTCGCTCAATAACATCTGATGGCTCAGTGCAGGTGAAGACGCACGCTCAATGACATCTGATGGCTCAGTGCAGGTGGAGACGCTCGCTCAATAACATCTGATGGTTCAGTGCAGGTGGAGACGCTCGCTCAATAACATCTGATGGTTCAGTGCAGGTGAAGACGCTCGCTCAATGACATCTGATGGCTCAGTGCAGGTGAAGACGCTCGTTCAATGACATCTGATGGCTCAGTGCAGGTGGAGACGCTCGCTCAATAACATCTGAAGGCTCAGTGCAGGTGGAGGCGCTCGCTCAATAACATCTGATGGCTCAGTGCAGGTGGAGACGCTCGCTCAATGACATTGATGGCTCAGTGCAGGTGGAGACGCTCGCTCAATAACATCTGATGGCTCAGTGCAGGTAGAGACGCTCGCTCAATGACATCTGATGGCTCAGTGCAGGTGGAGACGCTCGCTCAATAACATCTGATGGCTCAGTGCAGGTGGAGACGCTCGCTCAATAACATCTGATGGCTCTATGCAGGTGGAGACGCTCGCTCAATAACATCTGATGGCTCAGTGCAGGTAGAGACGCTCGCTCAATGACATCTGATGGCTCAGTGCAGGTGGAGACGCTCGCTCAATGACATTTGATGGCTCAGTGCAGGTGGAGACGCTCGCTCAATGACATCTGATAGCTCAGTGCAGGTGGAGACGCTCGCTCAATAATATCTGATGGCTCAGTGCAGGTGGAGGCGCTCGCTCAATAACATCTGATGGCTCAGTGCAGGTGGAGACTCTCGCTCAATAACATCTCATGGCTCAGTGCAGGTGGAGACGCTCGCTCAATGACATCTGATGGCTCAGTGCAGGTGGAGACGCTCGCTCAATAACATCTGATGGCTCAGAACAGGTGGAGTCGCTCGCTCAATAACATCTGATGGCTCAGTGCAGGTGGAGACGCTCGCTCAATGACATCTGATGGCTCAGTGCAGGTGGAGACGCTCGCTCAATAACATCTGATGGCTCAGTGCAGGTGGAGACGCTCGCTCAATAACATCTGATGGCTCAGTGCAGGTGGAGACGCTCGCTCAATGACATCTGATGGCTCAGTGCAGGTGGAGACGCTCGCTCAATAACATCAGATGGCTCAGTGCAGGTGGAGACGCTCGCTAAATAACATCTGATGGCTCAGTGCAGGTGGAGACGCTCGCTCAATAACATCTGATGGCTCAGTGCAGGTGGAGACGCTCGCTCAATGACATCTGATGGCTCAGTGCAGGTGGAGACGCTCGCTCAATAACATCTGATGGCTCAGTGCAGGTGAAGACGCTCGCTCAATAACATCTGATGGCTCAGTGCAGGTGGAGACGCTCGCTCAATGACATCTGATGGCTCAGTGCAGGTGGAGACGCTCGCTCAATAACATCTGATGGCTCAGTGCAGGTGGAGACGCTCGCTCAATGACATTTAATGGCTCAGTGCAGGTGGAGACGCTCGCTCAATGACATCTGATGGCTCAGTGCAGGTGGAGACGCTCGCTCAATAACATCTGATGGCTCAGTTCTCGATTGAAATGTAGATGATTTTTTAATAGTAAACCAGGAATATAGTTTTTAAGTTTCCTCCTAAAACTGCAATACATTATAATAGAAAATTATCCTTCATCTGGTTTTAGAATTAGTGGAAATTTGAACATCTCAAACCACAATATTCTGTTACTCTCTTTGGCCAATGGAAAGTAGGAGAAAGGATAGACAGTGGGATGAAGGCGGTGGTGGCATATTAGTCAGATTAAGCCAGAATGCAGCCGCGGGAATCGAACACGGGTCATGAGAGAAAAGCCCAATGCGCTAATGAAATACTCGGCTATAACTCGTCGCCATCTAACTCGAGTAGGTCAGCTCTGATTTGATTGATAATATCAAGGATTTATTGCCAAGTATCCTGACCAGCAGCCAATCCGTTCCGCTCCAACCTCCAGTAGAATGTATGGCGTAGAATGTAGAATGTTATACGTACTTCTGACGACAATGATATCCAAGATGGCGGACTGACGTCATTGAGCACTACCTGGTCTCCAAGGATCTCTCATAGAATTCTTTAATCATCTACAAGGGGGAGCCAGTTTAATATTTGCGCAACACTTCTACAAGTCATGTCCTCAATCTTTGTAGATCAACTCTGTATAAGATATTCTTAACATTTTATGAATGTAGTTCCTCTTTGTGTGTGATGCGTGTGCTGCGCGCGCATCTCCAGACATGGAACTCGATTCCAAATCCTCCGGCTCGTAAAGCTCAAGTCGAGCTTTCGAAGCTCGCCCGAGGAACGTGAGCTTTGTGAAGACAAAGAAACAGTTTCTCTCTCTCTCTCCCTCTCTCAGTTTAGCATCTCCATTGGGACTTCTGTGTAACGCGTTGATGAGCGAGCCTTCGTACTGCATGCGATTTGAAATGACGGGTACAGGGGAAGAACGCTATGAGTCACATTCGGATGAAATTGAGATTAACAAAGTTTTATGTTGAATCTTGGTATCTATCTTCCATACAAATCGATATTTCAATTGCGTTTTTCAAGACTTTGTGACAATATTTTCTGAAAACCGAGGATATTCTGAAAAATCACTGCAAGATTACACCTTAAACTAATTTTTTCAAAAAATTTACTAATAGCGTTCTTTCCCTGTACCAAAAGTGCATGTACCCTTCAAATGCGTTATCAAGTTTCTGCTCTACAGGCCTTGGATATAGCCGCAAAGAAGCAGTGATAAAATATCGGAACATTCAATCAAGAAAACAAATATTTCCAAACAAGCGTGAATGTCCGTAAAATGTCAATACTTTTGATATTATCAACAAATTATTGTCAAAAAAATGGTCAATAACACCCAAATATGTTGTCTCGATGACCTTGCAAAATGTGTAGTTGATCGGTCAAACGGCTCCAGTTTTATTTTCAAATAATCACAGGATCCCGTTCAAAACAACACACTAGACCGCTCATATGGCATTTGTGTGTGTGCAATATTTCAGGGATGTTTGCCCAGAATCTCATTTAGGTAGTCTAGATAAACGACGAATTCTTCTTCTTTCTAGTCTAGAGATGTTTATATCTCTCCGTGTAGAGATGTAAATGTCGTTGCGTCAATCACGTGGCCAGCAAATCCACATGTTATGTCCTTCACTTGGTCAGCACAGCGTGCGTGCGCCAGATTGCCTGGCCGACCGGCTGTCCGCGTCTCCGGGGACGCTCGGGTGTCTCGCAGGGGCGGCATACTGCCCGCATCGCCTGCATGCGAGGCGTGACACATACCTATCTCGCTTGCAGGCGCAATCGATGGCTGACACGGACGCAATTACTTCAACACGTTTAGTCACGTGGTAGAGTGGAAGAACTTTACGCATCTCTCTTATTGTTTGCCTTGATGATTTGGTTTTGTCATGACTCATAAGTACCGAGTTTTTGTTCTTGTAATGAAAGGGAAATAAGTATACGGGAAGATTGAATGATTATCAAATCCAACTATGTACACTCAGACAAATCAAAACGGCATTTGAACGAAACGGATTGGCTGCTGGTCGGGTTCCTTGACAGTCAATCCTTGTTTTTGTCAATGAAATCAGAGCTCACCTACTAGAGGTATATGATGCGTTAGCACAAACTTCGGATGATTCCATCAAAACTTTATCAGCCAATGGCAAACGGTTTCTTCCGAATACCGTTTTATCTTTTGTTGGGTGTACCTAGTATGGTAAAACGATCCATTGAAGCCACGTTAAGGGAGATTCTAGATTAAGGGTAGCTAATATTTTTAACGTTAATATTATAATCAAGAGTATAAATAATAAACTAGACATGCTTTTGTATACAATCTAAGGAAAATATATAAATTTTTTCATTTAAAAATGGTTTCTTCTGGCCTTGCAGTAGAACTGACTGTCAGAGTAATTACTGTGAAATAAAAGGAAAATTAATGAAAACATATGGAATAGAGGATATCAAATACGGAATACGGAAAAGATTGTGTATCTAATCTCATTCACGTTTTCCTTGTCACGCCAGATAATTATTTTTTAATAAGCAATACTATTTTCTTTCTGTATGAATCAGTCGTATTTTCCACGCTAAACGTCATAGTTACTCTACTCGACTAACGTAAAACTCTACTAAAAACATGAAGTCACACCACAGTTACGGATACTTTACCATAGAATAGTAAAGCTTCTCGAGATAGAATTGCAACCCAATGCTGTCTCGCCACTGTCAAGACTAGTACCACAGGCTGTCACAGCGCCGCGCTACTGAGCTCCATGTATAGTCTGGCAATGGCACTGGCGTCACTTCAGATATCGCCCCCCCCCCCCCCCCCCCCCGCAGGATATTTTTCAGACCCCCCCCCCCCTACTTTTTAAATTGCTTAAACCGCTAAAATCTTGAATAATATGCGCATATTTTTGTGTTTATTTTTAAATATTGTATGACTTCTTCAATTATTATCCAGTTGCCTGCTGCGGTAGAAGGTAAAATAATATATAGGTCCGATTATCTCTGCTCCTTTGATGATTATACCGGGTGGCCCAAAAAAAACGTCCAACGGGCGAGACATCATTGTGACGAAACTACTGCACATATCGTGCTGACAATTACACCAATTATACAAAACGTAGTAAGGTATAATATGTGAAAGTATTAACATCGTACATATTATAAGAAAAAAGTTACAGCTGTTCGAATTTCGTTGTCGAAAAATCGATTATACGGTGCTCAAAATTCATGCGTCCAGAAAATGTCAAATGCCCGGGACGCTGTTTACTCAAAACTGCTCACGATATCAAGCTGAAAATATCATATGTTATTCAAAATATATTACTATCAATTGTGTAAAAATGTCAATTCATTTGAATCAATGTAACGAAAGTTATGTTATCTAGAGTATGCGCTTAAAAAGCAGAATACACGCAGAGATAATTTATCAAGTTTTATTTCACATGATAATTTTAGAAGTGAAATTATCTCAAATATTTGCTGTTTTTAAGCTCAACTTCAAGATACCATAACTTTCGTTCCACGTATTCAAATGTATTGAAATTTGTATACAATAGATAGTCATATGTTGTGAATGATATTTGAAATTTTCAGTCTGATATCATTAGTAGTGTTGAAAATAAAGGTGTCCATGCCAGTGTACTTTGGTTTTTCTGAACCAAAATCGAACAGCTGTAACTTTTTTCCTACAAAAGAAATGATTTTAAAACTTTCACACATCAAACATTGGTATGTTCGTTACAACATATGAAATTTTCGGACTTATATCTGCAGTATTTCATTCACAGCGGTGTCTCCGCCATTGGATGTTTTTTTTTGGCCACCCGGTATTATCTTCAAAAGGTTTGTAGAGCAGACAATTTCTCCCGCATGCATTCGCATGCATTTCGAAGACAAGGCTTGGGTCGGGCTGATTGGCTGTCCTTGGCAATGATGTTGATGTGGGGCAGTGTTGAGAGGGTCACGCCATGGCGGGTTGTGTCCGACACGTATCGACCTCCAGGTGTCTGCGAGCCATGCGGGGGCGGCCGGCTACTTGCACGCGGGGCCGAAGACAAGGCTTGGGTCGGGCTGATTGGCTGTCCTTGGCAATGATGTTGATGTGGGGCAGTGTTGAGAGGGTCACGCCAGGGCGGGTTGTGTCCGACACGTATCGACCTCCAGGTGTCTGCGAGCCATGCGGGGGCGGCCGGCTGCTTGCACGCGGGGCCGAAGACAAGGCTTGGGTCGGGCTGATTGGCTGTCCTTGGCAATGATGTTGATGTGGGGCAGTGTTGAGAGGGTCACGCCAGGGCGGGTTGTGTCCGACACGTATCGACCTCCAGGTGTCTGCGAGCCATGCGGGGGCGGCCGGCTACTTGCACGCGGGGCCATTGACCGAGACTAGGGTTCCAACATTTCTGAACCGAGAAATCTTGAAGAAAAAAACGGGCATTTTGGGAAAAAATAATTTTCTAATTTTTCGATACTGCACAAAAGAAAGTCTTTCACCAAAAGTTTGAATGTTCCACCTCCTAGTCTATACTAAAATAAAATGCAATTGTAATTTCTTAACTTGAGTTGATGTTTTAGAAATCTCCAGCTTCTTGCAAAGCAGGGGGAGTGTCCTCCTTTTACAGTGTATATCCCCCTATGGCAGCATCTGTAGCCATATTAATGTTACCATTTCTAAAACTAGGAAAACGCTCAGTGTAACGCGTTAATGAGCGAGCACTGGTATAGCCAATCAACATAAGAGTATAATGCTTTTCATCGAAACTTGAAAATAGCATCTAAGCACCCTGGTATATGTAGCAAATCAGATTCAATACAATTGGCACTGGAAAACAATCATTTCCATACTTTCATATCTGACAGTTATTAAAACTGTCAATAAAGCCTGATGCACAATTGAATTAAGGTTTATGGTTTAGTGTTTAGAGTTTAGTGTTTAGTGTTTAGTGTTTAAGAGAAATGAAAGGTGCTGTTATAACGTTACCATGCACAACTGTCATAAGCGTCATAAGGTTTAGTGTTTAAGGTTTAAGCTGAAATAAGAATTCAACAAAATCCATTTCTTATTGCAAAACACTATTTCACCTTATGACCTACGATCACCACACTTTACAGGGATCGGAAACTGTCTGCGTATTGTGACGTCACTCCCATAAGACCAATGCTAAATGATGGCGGCCCAGTGCTTGGGCCGCCGATTTGCTCTTTCTTACTTCCTGCTCCATCTTACTTCCGGCCGGTGACCCGCGAAATTTAAAAAAAGTACGCTTTTGGAGTGTTTAAATTTGATTCACACTATTGCCGCCAGGTTTTAAAGAGCTTCTCAAACTTGCCGCTGCTAAAGAAGATAGCGCATTGTCGAATATTTGAATTCTGTTCTGGCGGGAGATAAAGACATGTGTCACGTGAGCGACATCACAGCCGCCTGTTCTATGCTTGTTGTGTTCAAGGTGACCAAGCACATGGCCAGCTAGTCAGACAGTTTCCGATCCCTGTAAAGTGTGGTGATCGTAGTTATGACGAACCAATCAGAAGAGAGCAGAGTAAATGTCAATGTCAAATTCGTACGGGAAAATGAAAAATCGTCTGAATTAATGTCATTGGAAGCATTTGAATTCGATATTTGTGCCTAGTCTTGCTCATCCATATCATTTTTCGATCAATTATTTAATTTTATCACGTGGTGAAATAACCTCGTGAAATAAGCAATTGTGCACTGGACTCTGTTATAACATCTTAAACACTAATCACTAAACATTAAACCATAAACCTTAATTCAATTGTGCATCAGGCTTAAGTGCATATGTTCTTGACTGATTAGGCTGAAAATTTGTAAAATAAGAGATATTGTTGGTCTTAACGACCATGCAAAATATGAGTTTAAGCGGATTTATAAAAGACTATTTGATAGGTAGGTCAAACGGTGGTGTAGCTACAGGCCATTTTAAATTAAGCATACAAAAGTCAGTAAAATGTCTATTACTCTTGAAGTTCGTTAAAGATTTGTCAAAATACACTTATAATGCTGGTGGCAATGACGCAAAGCAAAATTTAGTGATGATCGGTCAACCGATTCCAGTTTTATTGGCACACAGAGTTGACGATTCTTTCATATTGCCAAGCCAAGTACTACTAACTACAAATCAAGTTTCCGATTAAATTAATGGATCGATTATGCTGGAAATCAATAGCCTTCTGCTACGAATAGAAATGCATTTTTTTTTTAAATGGCCAGATCCGTTACTTCGTCAAATAAACACACAAACAAAAAAAAGAGATTTGTGCCATAGGTTTCAAGTAGAGACGCTCGCTCCGCTTTTTTTTATCAATTTTTTTTTCGGTAATCTCAATGCATTTCCTAATTGATTGTATATTAATATATGCATCTAGTGGAGCGGTCGCTCCACCCAGCCAAGTCGTACTGTACACTCACACTCACTCAACATACCGTAAATACCTAACAAACTGAGGAGCAGACCAAACACTTTTACTGTAAGCAACTACATGGCATTTTCGGCCTACTGGATCTCAACAATGGAAAATCTCACATTGTTGCAAAATATCATAATTTCAAACTATGGCCCACCCGACAACATATACACATTTTTGAACAATATGATATTTCATGTGTGAGCTAGAGGGCCGAGAAAACAGTGAAATTACACCACTTTCATCTTTAAACTAGGAAAACGCTCAGTGTAACGCGTTGATGAGCGAGCACAGAACATGCAACATCCCCAGTCACGATACACGACACGAACAAGACGATTTTCTCTGCAACTTTCCAATCTCCATATTAATACTCTGGATGAATATCAGATCCATTATGTTGTGACTTTTCTACATACTTTTTCCAGCTTTGACAACCCATACTAATTGTCTCGTAAAGTGACAATTAATACTTGACTAATTGGGCTTATAATGTGTAAAATTTTAGATTATGTTTTGGTCTTGATCTCAATGAAAAATTTGAAATTAATCTGAACATTTTGATTGTCGACCAATCAGAAGATATTATTTAAACTTAAACCAATTGGAGTATGTGGCCTTCGAACTGCATCCGATTTTATAAGCACTAGTTTTATTGTAAATTGTGGCTGCTCTACAGGCCTTGGTGGAGCATGAAGCTTGAAGAAGGCAGGGATGAAAGTGTAGTATACGTTTTACAAATATTTCTAGATTACGAAATAAAATGTTCCTAGGCCTAAAATGACAAAAACTTTTTAAAATACGCAGATTAGACTGCTTTTTAAAATAACGACAGATTAGACTGAAAATTAACAAAAAAATACCTTAAATGTTGTTACTTGTTACCAATCACCATGTCGGTCAATCGGTTCTACTTTAAATATCAAAAATCACCGGAAAAATGGTTTCAAATTTTAAGCAATAGGAGGATTTGGCTAAACTTTTATACTATGGGTACAATGTTGGTTGAAATGACTATGCTTAATTTCAAATTGATTGGACTAACTAATCGAAAGATATTTTTTTTTAAATTTGAGCCAAGGAAATGGTCAGTACATGTGTGCAAAATTTCAGCTTGATCGAAGAAAAACTGTGACTTGTATATCGTCAGTAACAGAAAAAAACACACAAAAAAAACAGTTATCCGTGCCAAAAGAGCCAAAAGGAGACGCTCGCTTCGCTCGCTCAATAACAATAGGTGAGAAGCAAAACTCTAAAGTGAACTAAGGGCCGGTATTACCATTAGTTTAAGCTACAGTTAGCTTAAACAGGAACTGAATCCTGTGATTTGTTGAAATTTAAATTAATTTTTAAATTTCTGTTTTCCGACCAACTTCAAATTTTTTATGGTCATCAAGACTAGCATATTAGGTGTTTTCGTAAATTTTCAGACAAATTGGTCAAGCATTGCAAGAGGTATTGTATGTTAATGTTATAGAGATCCCCATAAAAAACACTCCGTGTAAAAATACCAGCCAAGTCTCTTCAACTATAAAAAAAATAGAATAAATCTAAAAATTCAGCACTGAAAAGTAGTGATATCAAAAAATGAGCCAAGTCAAAACTTAATTTTAAAAACCAAAATATACTTGGCGCATCGTGTATATAAATAGTATAGAAGCATATGCCAAAAATCAAATGTACCTACCTAATTATATATAATATACCTATAATGCCCTTAAAAACGATGCGCCAAGTATATTTTGGTTTTTAAAATTAAGTTTTGACTTGGCTCATTTTTTGATATCACTACTTTTCAGTGCTGAATTTTTAGATTTATTCTATTTTTTTTATAGTTGAAGAGACTTGGCTGGTATTTTTACACGGAGTGTTTTTTATGGGGATATCACTTATTTTTTTAGTTTATTTACACAACTTGTAACACACATCGGAGCAACAATGACTAAATACTTTTAAAAAATACGCCATTTCCGAATTGGTTAATACGCAAAATTGTGTTTGGTGCTCAATATACCTAAGCTTAAAGTGATATTCCATGAAGAATTGCGAAAGCTTCGTTCCAATCAGTCCAGCCGTTTTCGAGATATGGTATCACTTCCGGTTTTCAAAATGGCGACTGAAATAACTGCCACATAGAATTTATTTCTATAAATGTTATGTATCATTATAAGCCTTCTGAATATGTAGTTATTGTAGTAAGAGGTCATTAAAATCTAGATCTTCATTTTCATGACGTCATTTCCGGTTTCGGTAATAGTACATCTCTACTTTAACTACTGATATTCCATATAGACGACCGTCTGAATCATTTGGCGCTAGTTTCATTCCGATCGGTTTAGCCGTTTTCGAGATATGACGTCACTTCCGGTTTCAAAATGGCGACTACCGGTTGGTTTTATAAAAAGGCACCTCAGACGCCAAAAGTGCACATGTGGTAAAAATTTCAGATCGATCGGCTAAGCCATTTAGGCTGTGGCGGTGATAGCGGTGTTTCCTGATATCATCTGAATCATCATCTAAAGATCAAAGTGGTGTAATTTCACTGTTTTCTCGGCCCTCTAGCTCGCAAATGGTATAGCCTATTGTTCCCAAATTTGGTATATGTGGTGGGGTGGGCCATAGCTCAAAATTAAGATATTTTACAACAATGTGAGATTTTCCAATTTTATGATCCAGTAGGCCGAAAATGCCATGTTGTTGCTTACAGTAAAAGTAGTTGGTCTGCTCCTCATTTTATTAGGCATTTACGGTATGTTGAGTGAGTGTGAGTGTTCAGTACGACTTGGCTGGGTGGAGCGACCGCTCCACTAGATTGTATGATTGTTTGAAACATAATTGTTCAAAGAATGTTCACATGTTTGATCATTTCTTCTTGACGCATTTCGTCAGATTCACAACCTTTTCGTTCCCAATTTGAGAGAGCATCAACTTGCGCACCTATATCAAAGCGCATGCAATACGAAGGCTCGCTTATCAACGCGTTAGACGGAGCGTTTTCCTAGTTAGGAACATGGAATTGCATGTACCATTCAGGTGATTACGTGAATTAAGTGATTAAGTGAGCAATTGAATGTACAAATGCAATGAGTTTTCTACAAAGGATGTTACCTCAACACATTATCTATTTTCAATGTGACGGTCACAATCATGATAACAGCTGCTTGGATACTCGTCCTTCCTCTTAATCAACATTGATTCTCCTCGTTTCAAACTGGCCAATCGAAACGATCAAATCTCTTCGCCGTCTCATTTATCTTTCTTGCCTTTGTATTGTGTTTTTCATTCTCTATTTCTCTTCTCCATCTTCTCTTCTTTGATAGATATTTTCCAGATATCCGATTCTTTTCTCATGAATGTTTGCTGCGAAAGTGATTTGCTATTTAATGGCGGGAACGTTGGGCGCCAGAAGTCAAGTGAATCACCGGGCGTGATTGATTCTTGATGTGAGTATTGACAGATGACAGAGCGTCACACTGTCACACTCACACACATGGCATAGAGTGTCTCTTTCTCTCCCACACACATGGCTGGACACATGCGGCCGGGTTCTGTGACGTCAGAAGTAGACCTTCTCCGTGTCAATGACTTGCACATGGACTTCCGCTCGATGATTCATTACTGTATCTGCAGCACTGAATGCTGTCGTCCATGTTAAGAGCGCATTTGTTCACTTCTGTTTGCGAATAGATACCTTATGACTAGATCAGAAGAATATTGTTGTACTTTGCCAGGTTTCCCTGCAATCTGGTGAAATGTAAGACGATCTCAGCCGGACGCGTGAATAATATGACCTTGGTGTGTACGTAAGAACGAGGCGGCGCGCTTTGTCAGCACACAACGACGACAAACTTGCGAATCCCAAACAAAGAATTGTTTGTCAATACGTTTACACCGTCGTTTTTTTAATTATTCACTTCAGCCATTAATAATGCAGAACCGAGCAACCTAGAAGCGAAAGAAAATCACAAAATCGCACTTCCACATTAATCAAACAAGTTGGAAATATGAATATTCCAATTAAAACTTGAAACAAACCTCACAGGTGTTGTTTTAACTCGAGGACTTGCAAAGTTGTGTTTAATTCGAGAATTATTACGAGCCTGTTATTAGTTTTGTAGCTAACAAGAAGCAAGTTGAAATAAAAATATGTCATGGCAAATTTCGTAGCGGAAATTTCACGTGAAGCGTTCATAGATTCGGATGCACACGAATAGTTTTCATATTTTGTTTCAAGTTGATTACAACAGCTTGTTTTTAATGCACAATACACACACACATCATTGCGTTTAAAAAACCTTTGCCTTCTTCATACCTTCGCTTCGCATTCACCCATTCAACTACTTCTTCATTGTTCAGTGGGGTTATCTTTATCTGCATCGCAACATTGAAAGCTGTACAAAAGAAGAATTATTAACTTTCTTTAGTGAACTTGAACTTTCGTTTAAATTTTTGCAAAAGGAACTTTTTAACGTTCCTAAACTGTATGTATTGATTAAACTGACATCTTCATGATGTCTAGAGAGCCCCATAAAATCGCCTTCAATAAAAGTTACTTTACTTTCATTACATTCTTTAACGTTTTCGTTCCACATCGCTCCACAGATGTAGAAGGCAATTTTCTCGATGCTGCGTTGCCCACTTTTGGAATGATGTACACTCAACAAATCCTACAACGGTGTTTGAACGAAATAAAATTAATTGGTAGCTTTTCAGCTGGTTCCTTGACAACCAATCCTTGTTATCATCAACGAAACAGAGCTCAACTACTATAGAGTTAGAGGACGAGTAAGCATTGACTTCACAGGATAATGCCATCAATTTTTTTTAGCCAACCCATTTCTTTCAATTACAGTTTTATCATTTGTTGAGTGTACTTACAATCAAGCTCTATCAAATGCCATTTAACTGATGCCAACAAATACAGTTATTGCAGTATTTTCTTTGAAAATGACGCAAGCCACATTTACAAATATGAATTCGATGGAGACAGAATTACTGGACTAAGACCTCACTCTAAGAACCGCTGGACAGCCATACGTAAGCCGCAGCCTTACATACGATGAAGTACAATACAGTTGTAGAAGGCCCTTGTCAATGTCCATGCCGTGTTTTGTTCAGCCATGTGTCTGATAGCCGCAGCCAAACATACGATGAAGTACAATACAGTTGTAGAAGGCCCTTGTCAATGTCCATGCCGTGTTTTGTTCAGCCATGTGTCTGATAGCCGCAGCCAAACATACGATGAAGTACAATACAGTTGTAGAAGGCCCTTGTCAATGTCCATGTCGTGTTTTGTTAAGCCATGTGTCTGATAGCCGCAGCCAAACATACGATGAAGTACAATACAGTTGTAGAAGGCCCTTGTCAATGTCCATGCCGTGTTTTGTTCAGCCATGTGTCTGATAGCCGCAGCCAAACATACGATGAAGTACAATACAGTTGTAGAAGGCCCTTGTCAATGTCCATGCCGTGTTTTGTTCAGCCATGTGTCTGATAGCCGCAGCCAAACATACGATGAAGTACAATACAGTTGTAGAAGGCCCTTGTCAATGTCCATGTCGTGTTTTGTTCAGCCATGTGTCTGATAGCCGCAGCCAAACATAAGATGAAGTACAATACAGTTGTAGAAGACCCTTGTCAATGTCCATGTCGTGTTTTGTTCAGCCATGTGTCTGATAGCCGCAGCCAAACATACGATGAAGTACAATACAGTTGTAGAAGGCCCTTGTCAATGTCCATGTCGTGTTTTGTTCAGCCATGTGTCTGATAGCCGCAGCCAAACATACGATGAAGTACAATACAGTTGTAGAAGGCCCTTGTCAATGTCCATGTCGTGTTTTGTTCAGCCATGTGTCTGATAGCCGCAGCCAAACATACGATGAAGTACAATACAGTTGTAGAAGGCCCTTGTCAATGTCCATGTCGTGTTTTGTTCAGCCATGTGTCTGATAGCCGCAGCCAAACATACGATGAAGTACAATACAGTTGTAGAAGGCCCTTGTCAATGTCCATGTCGTGTTTTGTTCAGCCATGTGTCTGATAGCCGCAGCCAAACATACGATGAAGTACAATACAGTTGTAGAAGGCCCTTGTCAATGTCCATGTCGTGTTTTGTTCAGCCATGTGTCTGATAGCCGCAGCCAAACATACGATGAAGTACAATACAGTTGTAGAAGGCCCTTGTCAATGTCCATGCCGTGTTTTGTTCAGCCATGTGTCTGATAGCCGCAGCCAAACATACGATGAAGTACAATACAGTTGTAGAAGGCCCTTGTCAATGTCCATGTCGTGTTTTGTTCAGCCATGTGTCTGATAGCCGCAGCCAAACATACGATGAAGTACAATACAGTTGTAGAAGGCCCTTGTCAATATCCATGCCGTGTTTTGTTCAGCCATGTGTCTGATAACCGCAGCCAAACATACGATGAAGTACAATACAGTTGTAGAAGGCACTTGTCAATGTCCATGTCGTGTTTTGTTCAGCCATGTGTCTGATAGCCGCAGCCAAACATACGATGAAGTACAATACAGCTGTAGAAGGCCCTTGTCAATGTCCATGTCGTGTTTTGTTCAGCCTTGTGTCTGATAGCCGCAGCCAAACATACGATGAAGTACAATACAGTTGTAGAAGGCCCTTGTCAATGTCCATGCCGTGTTTTGTTCAGCCATGTGTCTGATAGCCGCAGCCAAACATACGATGAAGTACAATACAGTTGTAGAAGGCCCTTGTCAATGTCCATGCCGTGTTTTGTTCAGCCATGTGTCTGATAGCCGCAGCCAAACATACGATGAAGTACAATACAGTTGTAGAAGGCCCTTGTCAATGTCCATGTCGTGTTTTGTTCAGCCATGTGTCTGATAGCCGCAGCCAACATACGATGAAGTACAATACAGTTGTAGAAGGCCCTTGTCAATGTCCATGTCGTGTTTTGTTCAGCCATGTGTCTGATAGCCGCAGCCAAACATACGATGAAGTACAATACAGTTGTAGAAGGCCCTTGTTAATGTCCATGCCGTGTTTTGTTCAGCCATGTGTCTGATAGCCGCAGCCAAACATAAGATGAAGTACAATACAGTTGTAGAAGACCCCTGTCAATGTCCATGCCGTGTTTTGTTCAGCCATGTGTCTGATAGCCGCAGCCAAACATAAGATGAAGTACAATACAGTTGTAGAAGACCCTTGTCAATGTCCATGTCGTGTTTTGTTCAGCCATGTGTCTGATAGCCGCAGCCAAACATACGATGAAGTACAATACAGTTGTAGAAGGCCCTTGTCAATGTCCATGTCGTGTTTTGTTCAGCCATGTGTCTGATAGCCGCAGCCAAACATACGATGAAGTACAATACAGTTGTAGAAGGCCCTTGTCAATGTCCATGTCGTGTTTTGTTCAGCCATGTGTCTGATAGCCGCAGCCAAACATACGATGAAGTACAATACAGTTGTAGAAGGCCCTTGTCAATGTCCATGTCGTGTTTTGTTCAGCCATGTGTCTGATAGCCGCAGCCAAACATACGATCAAGTACATACAGTTGTAGAAGGCCCTTGTCAATGTCCATGTCGTGTTTTGTTCAGCCATGTGTCTAATAGCCGCAGCCAAACATACGATGAAGTACAATACAGTTGTAGAAGGCCCTTGTCAATATCCATGTCGTGTTTTGTTCAGCCATGTGTCTGATAGCCGCAGCCAAACATACGATTGTATTGTATTGTATTGTATTTTTATTAATCTCAAAAGACATATACAGGGTATTTGTATAGAGCATCGTCAATTAAATAGGTATAAATATTGTAAATACAAAACACAAATAAATAACATGTAAAAATACAATGAACACTATAGTCTGCCATTAAATAAAATAGCATTGTCGATAAATAAAGTCACACGGTGTAATGTTCACACACAATAATGTTTACAAAGTCAGCAATTAAAAATTGAATTTAAATTTAAAAAAAGACAGAATCAGTTTAGTGTTTGAAATGAATGTACAACGATGAAGTACAATACAGTTGTAGAAGGCCCTTGTCAATGTCCATGTCGTGTTTTGTTCAGCCATGTGTCTGATAGCCGCAGCCAAACATACGATGAAGTACAATACAGTTGTAGAAGGCCCTTGTCAATGTCCATGCCGTGTTTTGTTCAGCCATGTGTCTGATAGCCGCAGCCAAACATACGATGAAGTACAATACAGTTGTAGAAGGCCCTTGTCAATGTCCATGTCGTGTTTTGTTCGGCCATGTGTCTGATAGCCGCAGCCAAACATACGATGAAGTACAATACAGTTGTAGAAGGCCCTTGTCAATGTCCATGTCGTGTTTTGTTCAGCCATGTGTCTGATAGCCGCAGCCAAACATACGATGAAGTACAATACAGTTGTAGAAGGCCCTTGTCAATGTCCATGTCGTGTTTTGTTCAGCCATGTGTCTGATAGCCACAGCCAAACATACGATGAAGTACAATACAGTTGTAGAAGGCCCTTGTCAATGTCCATGTCGTGTTTTGTTCAGCCATGTGTCTGATAGCCGCAGCCAAACATACGATGAAGTACAATACAGTTGTAGAAGGCCCTTGTCAATGTCCATGTCGTGTTTTGTTCAGCCATGTGTCTGATAGCCGCAGCCAAACATACGATGAAGTACAATACAGTTGTAGAAGGCCCTTGTCAATGTCCATGTCGTGTTTTGTTCAGCCATGTGTCTGATAGCCGCAGCCAAACATACGATGAAGTACAATACAGTTGTAGAAGGCCCTTGTCAATGTCCATGTCGTGTTTTGTTCAGCCATGTGTCTGATAGCCACAGCCAAACATACGATGAAGTACAATACAGTTGTAGAAGGCCCTTGTCAATGTCCATGTCGTGTTTTGTTCAGCCATGTGTCTGATAGCCGCAGCCAAACATACGATGAAGTACAATACAGTTGTAGAAGGCCCTTGTCAATGTCCATGTCGTGTTTTGTTCAGCCATGTGTCTGATAGCCGCAGCCAAACATACGATGAAGTACAATACAGTTGAAGAAGGCCCTTGTCAATGTCCATGTCGTGTTTTGTTCAGCCATGTGTCTGATAGCCGCAGCCAAACATACGATGAAGTACAATACAGTTGTAGAAGGCCCTTGTCAATGTCCATGTCGTGTTTTGTTCAGCCATGTGTCTGATAGCCACAGCCAAACATACGATGAAGTACAATACAGTTGTAGAAGGCCCTTGTCAATGTCCATGTCGTGTTTTGTTCAGCCATGTGTCTGATAGCCGCAGCCAAACATACGATGAAGTACAATACAGTTGTAGAAGGCCCTTGTCAATGTCCATGTCGTGTTTTGTTCAGCCATGTGTCTGATAGCCGCAGCCAAACATACGATGAAGTACAATACAGTTGTAGAAGGCCCTTGTCAATGTCCATGTCGTGTTTTGTTCAGCCATGTGTCTGATAGCCGCAGCCAAACATACGATGAAGTACAATACAGTTGTAGAAGGCCCTTGTCAATGTCCATGTCGTGTTTTGTTCAGCCATGTGTCTGATAGCCACAGCCAAACATACGATGAAGTACAATACAGTTGTAGAAGGCCCTTGTCAATGTCCATGTCGTGTTTTGTTCAGCCATGTGTCTGATAGCCGCAGCCAAACATACGATGAAGTACAATACAGTTGTAGAAGGCCCTTGTCAATGTCCATGTCGTGTTTTGTTCAGCCATGTGTCTGATAGCCGCAGCCAAACATACGATGAAGTACAATACAGTTGAAGAAGGCCCTTGTCAATGTCCATGTCGTGTTTTGTTCAGCCATGTGTCTGATAGCCGCAGCCAAACATACGATGAAGTACAATACAGTTGTAGAAGGCCCTTGTCAATGTCCATGTCGTGTTTTGTTCAGCCATGTGTCTGATAGCCGCAGCCAAACATACGATGAAGTACAATACAGTTGTAGAAGGCCCTTGTCAATGTCCATGTCGTGTTTTGTTCAGCCATGTGTCTGATAGCCGCAACCAAACATACGATGAAGTACAATACAGTTGTAGAAGGCCCTTGTCAATGTCCATGCCGTGTTTTGTTCAGCCATGTGTCTGATAGCCGCAGCCAAACATACGATGAAGTACAATACAGTTGTAGAAGGCCCTTGTCAATGTCCATGTCGTGTTTTGTTCAGCCATGTGTCTGATAGCCGCAGCCAAACATACGATGAAGTACAATACAGTTGTAGAAGGCCCTTGTCAATGTCCATGTCGTGTTTTGTTCAGCCATGTGTCTGATAACCGCAGCCAAACATACGATGAAGTACAATACAGTTGTAGAAGGCCCTTGTCAATGTCCATGTCGTGTTTTGTTCAGCCATGTGTCTGATAGCCGCAGCCAAACATACGATGAAGTACAATACAGTTGTAGAAGGCCCTTGTCAATGTCCATGTCGTGTTTTGTTCAGCCATGTGTCTGACGTTGACTTTATTTCATATTTTGATCGGGATTTCCTGACTTCACGTCGAGTTATTTCTCCCGAATGAAAGTAAACGTGTGGAGCTAAACGCCCCGTGAATTATCTCTGGGCGATCATGACGCACGGAACACAGCGTGGATTTACGACTGATCTGGAGTGTCACCTTGTGCTGTTGGTTGTCATGCCAACAATGTTTCCAGCGCAATCCCGCTGATTCCCTGCGGAGTTGTTCGAACATCTTCAAGTCGCACTTAAGGTGGAATAGAAGTGATTTACTCCACCTTCATAATTCCTCCGACCAATTAGCATTTTCACGTTGTCGAGAGACATTGAACATGCAACACGATGCCAACTGCAAGCATCAAGATGGCCGTGCCGTGCATCTAGTACATGAGCTTCTACATGGGGGGGGGGGGGGCAAGATGGCCGTGCCGTGCATCTAGTACATGAGCTTCTACATGGGGGGGGGGGGGGGCAAGATGGCCGTGCCGTGCATCTAGTACATGAGCTTCTACATGGGGGGGGGGGGGGGGGGGCAAGATGGCTGTGCCGTGCATCTAGTACATGAGCTTCTACATGGCGGGAGATTGGGGGGGGGGGGGGGGAAGAAGAAGCACGTTTCTGTAAAGAAACCAAATGCAAATATAACGGACGTACTTGAAGAAAGAAAGCGTAATAATTTGGGAACTGTACACTTTTAGAGGATGTTGAGTAAGAGTTGATATTTGATTATTTTTACTTCTTTTTACGATCATTCAAAAGCTATATTATATATTTGTTCATATTCTATTAAAGAATGAATTGAAAAATGCCACCCTTCGTAAATAGATACATGTCTGTTGAAATGTATATTCTCAAATCAAGACCTGAAGGAAATCCGACGAGCAGCCGTAAAACAGCAAACTTTACTCAAATAAAGGGATATATCCCTCTTATTAGAGTAGCGGGATGCATATCTAATAATATGCATCACAAACCTAAAACAATTTTGCCAACAAAACATGCACTCTCTTCATCTTTCCAACGAAATGATGAGATATTAATTAAATACACTATTATGAATTTAATATTTGACATGAAATCACTGGGTTTTGACAGTTTTCTTATGCGTATACTTAACACGAGTTTTATTTTTAATACATCACTGCAGAATCAATTTCTATTGACTTAAAATATTGATAAGCTCCAGTATGCAATGAATGTCCTTCATAATTCGCCTTGGATAACTCAACATGAATAATATTGTTTCTCATGGGTAACTATCTCTTTTGATCGGATGTCATGCAAACTATGAATAGAGTTCAAAACGCGCCAATATGCTTCGAATATGAACCATTGGCTGTCCTGCCCTGCCTCACACTCCTCTGACCATTACCCCCCCCCCCCCCCCCCTGGAATAAATCCAGCCATGTCTGAGCACGCCACGAGTCCGCGAAGTTAACGACGCACGCTCGTAACTCTTGGTTTGATGTCCCAACGCGAGGCATTTCCCTGAGAGGAATGACTTTCTTCAAGTCCGATGACTGATGTCGGAGCGCTCGGCTCATGTCGGAGCGCTCGGCTGGAAAACGTCGCGACAAAACGAAGAGTAATGACAGATCTCTCGTCGATGAACAAGTATTTGTAAATCTCTTGAAGAACATTTGTGGATGCATTTCGTCTCGGTTCTTTCCAAGGTCTGTAGAGCAGCAACGCATGCAACACGAGTGCTCGCTTATCAACGCGTAGCACGTGTATGGTTTCACGCTTCAGACCTCGGCGGCGTTCCACAACCTCGGGGTTCAACTCTATAAGCCGGCCTTACCTCGTCAACATCCTGTTATCAGCTGATCTCCCTGTAAAGCTCATCTCCGGCGAACAAGTTTAGGTGATTGCTGTTGTTAACGACATAACTAAAACTGTACGCCCATTTGTTTGTTTTATTGGTTGTCAATTTTAGTTGTGTTGGGATTATGGTATAAAATGAGAGAAGAAATATGATGAAACAAATTAACAATGTAGATCTCTTCCTATAACGACGTCATCAACACAGTTCAGATGTTTCATTATCAAAAATGTCCGATTGAGAGGTAGGGTTTCTCAGCAATACTTTTGAATTCACAGAAAACGGTTTTACAATCTACAAAACAATCTACTTGAGCATGCTTATAAGAGAGATAGAGAGAGATAGGAGATACAGTGAGCACGTTACGACCTCTAGACACAGTGAGTACGTTACGACCTCTAGACACAGTGAGTACGTTACGACCTCTAGACACAGTGAGTACGTTGCGACCTCTAGACACAGTGAGTACGTTACGACCTCTAGACACAGTGAGTACGTTACGACCTCTAGACACAGTGAGCACGTTACGACCTCTAGACACAGTGAGTACGTTACGACCTCTAGACACAGTGAGTACGTTACGACCTCTAGACACAGTGAGTACGTTGAGACCTCTAGACACAGTGAGTACGTTACGACCTCTAGACACAGTGAGTACGTTACGACCTCTAGACACAGTGAGCACGTTACGACCTCTAGACACAGTGAGTACGTTACGACCTCTAGACACAGTGAGTACGTTACGACCTCTAGACACAGTGAGTACGTTGCGACCTCTAGACACAGTGAGTACGTTACGACCTCTAGACACAGTGAGTACGTTACGACCTCTAGACACAGTGAGCACGTTACGACCTCTAGACACAGTGAGTACGTTGCGACCTCTAGACACAGTGAGTACGTTACGACCTCTAGACACAGTGAGTACGTTACGACCTCTAGACACAGTGAGTACGTTGCGACCTCTAGACACAGTGAGTACGTTACGACCTCTAGACACAGTGAGGACGTTACGACCTCTAGACACAGTGAGTACGTTGCGACCTCTAGACACAGTGAGTACGTTACGACCTCTAGACACAGTGAGTACGTTACGACCTCTAGACACAGTTAGTACGTTACTACCTCTAGACACAGTGAGTACGTTACGACCTCTAGACACAGTGAGTACGTTACGACCTCTAGACACAGTGAGTACGTTACGACCTCTAGACACAGTGAGTACGTTACGACCTCTAGACACAGTGAGTACGTTACGACCTCTAGACACAGTGAGAACGTTACGACCTCTAGACACAGTGAGTACGTTACGACCTCTAGACACAGTGAGTACGTTACGACCTCTAGACACAGTGAGTACGTTACGACCTCTAGACACAGTGAGTACGTTACGACCTTTAGTACGACTTCAAAGTGTTGATACGACTAATAGGTATCGTATGGTCGTACCAGAGGTTTTAAAATGAAGTCCAGTGTCTGTCAATATTTAGTGAGTTTGAATTTCTGATTTTTTAAATTCCGCTAGTGTGAAGAAACAATTAAACACACTTTGAAGAACTGAGCGCGTACCGAAACCTCTTGCAGTGGAATCTGAAGGGCCCCAGCCATGGTGCTTAGAATTCGCGTAGTTTATACAGATTATACAAACACATGTAATTATCTACACAAATTATCTATACTTTCATACAAAACCAAACCTCATATTACTGTATAAAACTATTATACCTTACCGTATGATTCAGAGTTCCAGTTCCATTTTCACTATGACAAAATAATTCAAATTTGCAGTGCAGCGTTGCCAGATTGATGGTTAATTTCCCACATTTTTCACATTTTTCTTTCTTATTTGTCTGGTGACCCTATTACGGCAGTCTAATTCTAAGCAAAAGTGTTATCTTGAAATGTATACTTACTATTTTCAATATTTTGTCATTCATCTCTTGCGGTTTTACAGGAGCAATGTAAGTCCAATATTCCGGGATCATTTCAGGTCTCCCTGTGTTATGTTGGGGTAAAAGTGTGCTCGGGTTTCATCACTCTTCTGTATGAATCCATGACGCGACCCTGGAGCCCGCTTAATGACGCACGCTATGTGACAAGACGACGTCACAGCTGTCAAGGTGGTTTGCAAAGTCCCGCCAGGTGGCACCAAGGTCGACGGTCGCGTGTCGCAACAAAAGACATACAATCTTGCTCGTCGAGACATCCAAGCGTCGTGTCATTCGCTTAAATCACGCTAATATGTTTCGAAGTGCAAAGTCTTTCAGTGAAATTACGAGTATTCCAACATGATCAAGACATTCAATAACAGATACACTTGAACCAATTAAAAACGGTATTTGATCAACACTGATTGGCAGGTTCATTTATAACCAGTGCTGGTTATTATCAATGAAATCAGAGCTCACCCACTAGAGTTATTATGCGTTATCATAAACTTCACGAGATGTTGCCATCGAACCTTTATCAGACAATCATTTTACTTCGAATACCGTTTATTATTTGTTGGAGTGTACCATGTTTGTGTTTTGATTGTAATGCTTCATATTTCAATTTTATTTGAAGATTCTTTAGTAAATTCATATTCTCGCTGGCAAAGCAAATTCCTACTTATATTCCAAACAGCCCTTATTCTCTAACGAAAACGAAATAATTCAGGTCTGATGCATTTCACGGCCAAAAGGATAACATTGATCTGAAATGATCTCAGAGCGAAATGATTTCGTTTTTGTTATAGAATAAGGCTATGGCTAGGAGCAAGCTGCTTCTAACATCTTAAAGGTGGATTTCCATGCTCCGTCGCCGTCCGTCACCGTCCGACGAAAACGACAGAATGCGATCACGTGACCCGTCTGGACCAATCAGAGCCATCCCCAAAAATCTCGGACGGCGACGGTTTGGTCGAGACGGGTCACGTGATCGCATTCTGTCGATTTCGTCGGACGGCTACGGACGGTGACGGAGCATGGAAATCCACCTTAGGTCGAAATGAAAATGCGGGAAAGCTACTAGGCAACGACCGCCTCCTTCTCACGTTCACCCTTACCTATTATATTCTTAATCATTCATCCGTCCGTCTAACGTCATGGGCTAGTTGCAGAACAGTGCGACGTTAAATGAATGTTTTTACATGCGTCGAACGTTGCTTTGACCTTGAAGTGCGTCACTTATGGAAGATTAGATGAAAACAATTGCTTACGAACATCACGCAAACATCGTCCTTAAGGAGGGATGCCCAAGTAGATTTTCCGAAAATATTTTTTGTTGAAATGTACTACTTTTATTAATTTTCTCAACATTTCAACTATATTTTTATGTAAAAGTTTCATCAAATGTCTTGTAACTTGCAACTCTCGAATTATATTGAGTTTTCAATATGATGTCTTCGGAAGATTAAGAAATTTTAACACAGGAGGTATAGGAAAATTATTTAGAATTTGGCGCCTAACTTTTAAAAACGTACGGCTAGGTGTATATATAAAAATCTAAATAAATACCTCTATGTCTAATACACATAATATTAGTTTTTGGAAAAAATCTATCGGTTGAAAATAGTTCAAATCTAATATTTACTAGGAAAAATACCGTGTTTTTTCGACTTACCATGTTAAGGGGGTTCGAATCCTTCCGCCAATCTACCTGACATTGTTGTCTTGGCACTTAAAGTGTTCAATATTGCGAGGGTCAATTTCTATTCAATAACCAAAAAGGTTGTATGAAAAAGGTTTTATTTTATGAGGGTCTGGGAAATTTATGACTATGGAACGTGCTGTAAACAATGAAACTCTTGAGTTAGGGGGGGGGGGGGGAGTACTGAATATCTTGAGGCCTCTCTAACATAATCACAATTAATTTTATTTCAGTATTTAATTTTTTCCTAATTAAATATTAATGACATAACATTATAAAATAGCAGACTGACAAATTGTAATGATTCCGGATGTGCACAAAAAATACCGATTTTTTATATTCAGCCGTTTTCTTATGCAGGTGGCCCGAATGAAGTTTTCATTTAAGTGTACTCACTCGTACAACCTGCATTCTAATTAGGGCAAATTGGTAGAACTCATTTAAATATCATAAAATAGCCAGATAATGCCCGGTGTGACTAAGCTATTTTATATTGCCGTGAGTCTTCAGGTTCAACAACAAATAATTGTGAAAGTCCAAATTTCAGTCACTTTTGGGTTTTAAAATCTCATCCCCTCATGCAACCTTAAAGATAGAAGATAGGGCTAACTCAAATGTATAAAGTGATATATCTTGGAAATTAGTTCGGCTACCCTACTTTTTCTTGCGTTTATATGGTGCACAAGGAAACTATATATTAAATAAGCATATTAAATCAGATATCTATCGGAGACCTCTTCTTGGGCATCCCCCCTTAATTATCCCACTTCTGACACCAAATGTAATATTGCAGTTAAAAGAGTAATACTCACAGATTAACAGATTACCAGTCACTTGATTGGGAATATATTTCAAAAATATCTGTAGGTACAAGCATTCAAACCACAAACTCGCCTCGAATATGTAGCATTTAAAAGCTGGATCATATCTGATTTGAAATATAAAATTGAATCAAATCAAGCTCAATCGTTGAAAAAGTTTTAATTGGAACAAAACATTCTTGGGTATGAAAATCGTATGTGAAGTTCGCTAAAGGTCTGGTAATAAGCACAAACGGTTATTCGGGATTATCTCGGAATAAAAAGTGCATTATTTGCATTTTGATCCTAAGCTCCTCTTTATCCCTCACCGTCTCGTTCGGCTACAAATATTGCACGGTTTTATGAGAGCGTTCATTACTTGGTCGACAAACTAATTTCCACATTTGATTAGATTGGATCGCGAATTAACCACAGGGTTCAGCTTACTTTGATTGTTTCCCAGGGGCTGAGTTCGATCCCCGGTCATGACCTGTCCCTGCCAGCTTTACTCGCGTCTCATGTCCCTACACTTGAGCCACCTCGCGGCAGAGGCTCACATTATGCAATACAGTTGAGAATCATTGATGGGGAACTTCCCGTCCCTGTGGAGCGAGTTCGATCCCCGGTCATGACCTGTCCCTGCCAGCTTTACTCGCGTCTCATGTCCCTACACTTGAGCCACCTCGCGGCAGAGGCTCACATTATGCAATACAGTTGAGAATCATTGATGGGGAACTTCCCGTCCCTGTGGAGCGAGTTCGATCCCCGGTCATGACCTGTCCCTGCCAGCTTTACTCGCGTCTCATGTCCCTACACTTGAGCCACCTCGCGGCAGAGGCTCACATTATGCAATACAGTTGAGAATCATTGATGGGGAACTTCCCGTCCCTGTGGAGCCAGTTCGATCCCCGGTCATGACCTGTCCCTGCCAGCTTTACTCGCGTCTCATGTCCCTACACTTGAGCCACCTCGCGGCAGAGGCTCACATTATGCAATACAGTTGAGAATCATTGATGGGGAACTTCCCGTCCCTGTGGAGCGAGTTCGATCCCCGGTCATGACCTGTCCCTGCCAGCTTTACTCGCGTCTCATGTCCCTACACTTGAGCCACCTAGCGGCAGAGGCTCACATTATGCAATACAGTTGAGAATCATTGATGGGGAACTTCCCGTCCCTGTGGAGCCAGTTCGATCCCCGGTCATGACCTGTCCCTGCCAGCTTTACTCGCGTCTCATGTCCCTACACTTGAGCCACCTCGCGGCAGAGGCTCACATTATGCAATACAGTTGAGAATCATTGATGGGGAACTTCCCGTCCCTGTGGAGCGAGTTCGATCCCCGGTCATGACCTGTCCCTGCCAGCTTTACTCGCGTCTCATGTCCCTACACTTGAGCCACCTCGCGGCAGAGGCTCACATTATGCAATACAGTTGAGAATCATTGATGGGGAACTTCCCGTCCCTGTGGAGCGAGTTCGAT
Source organism: Leuctra nigra (assembly GCA_934045905.1). Classification (NCBI taxonomy): domain Eukaryota; kingdom Metazoa; phylum Arthropoda; class Insecta; order Plecoptera; family Leuctridae; genus Leuctra; species Leuctra nigra. The sequence continues at coordinate 4,138,607 of OW203762.1, read as the reverse complement.
CCCCGGTCATGACCTGTCCCTGCCAGCTTTACTCGCGTCTCATGTCCCTACACTTGAGCCACCTCGCGGCAGAGGCTCACATTATGCAATACAGTTGAGAATCATTGATGGGGAACTTCCCGTCCCTGTGGAGCGAGTTCGATCCCCGGTCATGACCTGTCCCTGCCAGCTTTACTCGCGTCTCATGTCTCTACACTTGAGCCACCTCGCGGCAGAGGCTCACATTATGCAATACAGTTGAGAATCATTGATGGGGAACTTCCCGTCCCTGTGGAGCGAGTTCGATCCCCGGTCATGACCTGTCCCTGCCAGCTTTACTCGCGTCTCATGTCCCTACACTTGAGCCACCTCGCGGCAGAGGCTCACATTATGCAATACAGTTGAGAATCATTGATGGGGAACTTCCCGTCCCTGTGGAGCGAGTTCGATCCCCGGTCATGACCTGTCCCTGCCAGCTTTACTCGCGTCTCATGTCCCTACACTTGAGCCACCTCGCGGCAGAGGCTCACATTATGCAATACAGTTGAGAATCATTGATGGGGAACTTCCCGTCCCTGTGGAGCGAGTTCGATCCCAGGTCATGACCTGTCCCTGCCAGCTTTACTCGCGTCTCATGTCCCTACACTTGAGCCACCTCGCGGCAGAGGCTCACATTATGCAATACAGTTGAGAATCATTGATGGGGAACTTCCCGTCCCTGTGGAGCGAGTTCGATCCCCGGTCATGACCTGTCCCTGCCAGCTTTACTCGCGTCTCATGTCCCTACACTTGAGCCACCTCGCGGCAGAGGCTCACATTATGCAATACAGTTGAGAATCATTGATGGGGAACTTCCCGTCCCTGTGGAGCGAGTTCGATCCCCGGTCATGACCTGTCCCTGCCAGCTTTACTCGCGTCTCATGTCCCTACACTTGAGCCACCTCGCGGCAGAGGCTCACATTATGCAATACAGTTGAGAATCATTGATGGGGAACTTCCCGTCCCTGTGGAGCCAGTTCGATCCCCGGTCATGACCTGTCCCTGCCAGCTTTACTCGCGTCTCATGTCCCTACACTTGAGCCACCTAGCGGCAGAGGCTCACATTATGCAATACAGTTGAGAATCATTGATGGGGAACTTCCCGTCCCTGTGGAGCGAGTTCGATCCCCGGTCATGACCTGTCCCTGCCAGCTTTACTCGCGTCTCATGTCCTTACACTTGAGCCACCTAGCGGCAGAGGCTCACATATGCAATACAGTTGAGAATCATTGATGGGGAACTTCCCGTCCCTGTGGAGCGAGTTCGATCCCCGGTCATGACCTGTCCCTGCCAGCTTTACTCGCGTCTCATGTCCCTACACTTGAGCCACCTCGCGGCAGAGGCTCACATTATGCAATACAGTTGAGAATCATTGATGGGGAACTTCCCGTCCCTGTGGAGCGAGTTCGATCCCCGGTCATGACCTGTCCCTGCCAGCTTTACTCGCGTCTCATGTCCCTACACTTGAGCCACCTCGCGGCAGAGGCTCACATTATGCAATACAGTTGAGAATCATTGATGGGGAACTTCCCGTCCCTGTGGAGCCAGTTCGATCCCCGGTCATGACCTGTCCCTGCCAGCTTTACTCGCGTCTCATGTCCCTACACTTGAGCCACCTAGCGGCAGAGGCTCACATTATGCAATACAGTTGAGAATCATTGATGGGGAACTTCCCGTCCCTGTGGAGCGAGTTCGATCCCCGGTCATGACCTGTCCCTGCCAGCTTTACTCGCGTCTCATGTCCCTACACTTGAGCCACCTAGCGGCAGAGGCTCACATTATGCAATACAGTTGAGAATCATTGATGGGGAACTTCCCGTCCCTGTGGAGCGAGTTCGATCCCCGGTCATGACCTGTCCCTGCCAGCTTTACTCGCGTCTCATGTCCCTACACTTGAGCCACCTCGCGGCAGAGGCTCACATTATGCAATACAGTTGAGAATCATTGATGGGGAACTTCCCGTCCCTGTGGAGCGAGTTCGATCCCCGGTCATGACCTGTCCCTGCCAGCTTTACTCGCGTCTCATGTCCCTACACTTGAGCCACCTCGCGGCAGAGGCTCACATTATGCAATACAGTTGAGAATCATTGATGGGGAACTTCCCGTCCCTGTGGAGCCAGTTCGATCCCCGGTCATGACCTGTCCCTGCCAGCTTTACTCGCGTCTCATGTCCCTACACTTGAGCCACCTAGCGGCAGAGGCTCACATTATGCAATACAGTTGAGAATCATTGATGGGGAACTTCCCGTCCCTGTGGAGCCAGTTCGATCCCCGGTCATGACCTGTCCCTGCCAGCTTTACTCGCGTCTCATGTCCCTACACTTGAGCCACCTAGCGGCAGAGGCTCACATTATGCAATACAGTTGAGAATCATTGATGGGGAACTTCCCGTCCCTGTGGAGCGAGTTCGATCCCCGGTCATGACCTGTCCCTGCCAGCTTTACTCGCGTCTCATGTCCCTACACTTGAGCCACCTCGCGGCAGAGGCTCACATTATGCAATACAGTTGAGAATCATTGATGGGGAACTTCCCGTCCCTGTGGAGCGAGTTCGATCCCCGGTCATGACCTGTCCCTGCCAGCTTTACTCGCGTCTCATGTCCCTACACTTGAGCCACCTAGCGGCAGAGGCTCACATTATGCAATACAGTTGAGAATCATTGATGGGGAACTTCCCGTCCCTGTGGAGCGAGTTCGATCCCCGGTCATGACCTGTCCCTGCCAGCTTTACTCGCGTCTCATGTCCCTACACTTGAGCCACCTCGCGGCAGAGGCTCACATTATGCAATACAGTTGAGAATCATTGATGGGGAACTTCCCGTCCCTGTGGAGCGAGTTCGATCCCCGGTCATGACCTGTCCCTGCCAGCTTTACTCGCGTCTCATGTCTCTACACTTGAGCCACCTCGCGGCAGAGGCTCACATTATGCAATACAGTTGAGAATCATTGATGGGGAACTTCCCGTCCCTGTGGAGCCAGTTCGATCCCCGGTCATGACCTGTCCCTGCCAGCTTTACTCGCGTCTCATGTCCCTACACTTGAGCCACCTAGCGGCAGAGGCTCACATTATGCAATACAGTTGAGAATCATTGATGGGGAACTTCCCGTCCCTGTGGAGCGAGTTCGATCCCAGGTCATGACCTGTCCCTGCCAGCTTTACTCGCGTCTCATGTCCCTACACTTGAGCCACCTAGCGGCAGAGGCTCACATTATGCAATACAGTTGAGAATCATTGATGGGGAACTTCCCATCCCTGTGGAGCGAGTTCGATCCCCGGTCATGACCTGTCCCTGCCAGCTTTACTCGCGTCTCATGTCCCTACACTTGAGCCACCTCGCGGCAGAGGCTCACATTATGCAATACAGTTGAGAATCATTGATGGGGAACTTCCCGTCCCTGTGGAGCGAGTTCGATCCCCGGTCATGACCTGTCCCTGCCAGCTTTACTCGCGTCTCATGTCCCTACACTTGAGCCACCTCGCGGCAGAGGCTCACATTATGCAATACAGTTGAGAATCATTGATGGGGAACTTCCCGTCCCTGTGGAGCGAGTTCGATCCCCGGTCATGACCTGTCCCTGCCAGCTTTACTCGCGTCTCATGTCCCTACACTTGAGCCACCTAGCGGCAGAGGCTCACATTATGCAATACAGTTGAGAATCATTGATGGGGAACTTCCCGTCCCTGTGGAGCGAGTTCGATCCCCGGTCATGACCTGTCCCTGCCAGCTTTACTCGCGTCTCATGTCCCTACACTTGAGCCACCTCGCGGCAGAGGCTCACATTATGCAATACAGTTGAGAATCATTGATGGGGAACTTCCCGTCCCTGTGGAGCCAGTTCGATCCCCGGTCATGACCTGTCCCTGCCAGCTTTACTCGCGTCTCATGTCCCTACACTTGAGCCACCTCGCGGCAGAGGCTCACATTATGCAATACAGTTGAGAATCATTGATGGGGAACTTCCCGTCCCTGTGGAGCGAGTTCGATCCCCGGTCATGACCTGTCCCTGCCAGCTTTACTCGCGTCTCATGTCCCTACACTTGAGCCACCTCGCGGCAGAGGCTCACATTATGCAATACAGTTGAGAATCATTGATGGGGAACTTCCCGTCCCTGTGGAGCCAGTTCGATCCCCGGTCATGACCTGTCCCTGCCAGCTTTACTCGCGTCTCATGTCTCTACACTTGAGCCACCTAGCGGCAGAGGCTCACATTATGCAATACAGTTGAGAATCATTGATGGGGAACTTCCCATCCCTGTGGAGCGAGTTCGATCCCCGGTCATGACCTGTCCCTGCCAGCTTTACTCGCGTCTCATGTCCCTACACTTGAGCCACCTCGCGGCAGAGGCTCACATTATGCAATACAGTTGAGAATCATTGATGGGGAACTTCCCGTCCCTGTGGAGCGAGTTCGATCCCCGGTCATGACCTGTCCCTGCCAGCTTTACTCGCGTCTCATGTCCCTACACTTGAGCCACCTCGCGGCAGAGGCTCACATTATGCAATACAGTTGAGAATCATTGATGGGGAACTTCCCGTCCCTGTGGAGCGAGTTCGATCCCCGGTCATGACCTGTCCCTGCCAGCTTTACTCGCGTCTCATGTCCCTACACTTGAGCCACCTCGCGGCAGAGGCTCACATTATGCAATACAGTTGAGAATCATTGATGGGGAACTTCCCGTCCCTGTGGAGCGAGTTCGATCCCCGGTCATGACCTGTCCCTGCCAGCTTTACTCGCGTCTCATGTCCCTACACTTGAGCCACCTAGCGGCAGAGGCTCACATTATGCAATACAGTTGAGAATCATTGATGGGGAACTTCCCGTCCCTGTGGAGCGAGTTCGATCCCCGGTCATGACCTGTCCCTGCCAGCTTTACTCGCGTCTCATGTCCCTACACTTGAGCCACCTCGCGGCAGAGGCTCACATTATGCAATACAGTTGAGAATCATTGATGGGGAACTTCCCATCCCTGTGGAGCGAGTTCTTGACCCAGTTCCGCGCACTGATAGGGGGGGTTGGGGGAGGGGGTGGGTCTGAAACGCCCACCCAGCGCCCACTGCCTCAACAGTCTACTCCGTAGGCCTAATAGGATTCACAGTCTAACTTCTTTGCAGTGGAATTACAAAGTTGTAATTCCGTTCTGTGAGACCTGACTTAAGTGCCTTATTTCGTGATTCTTGTTGTTACGAGTGTTTAAGGTATTGCAGTTGGCGGGTTTACGCTTACATAAAAATGTACGCGCACTAAATCTGATTGACTGACATTTTTTAGATCGCACCATCAGAAGAGTCCAAGCGATCTCCTTGTCTCACTCTAGTAGGTGACCTCACATTATAATCATTCTAATCGATCGAATTCGATCGAATGATCTAATCATTTCAATGATTATAATAAGCATTGATTGTTAAGGAACTTGACTTCGGAGCATTTTATGAACGAAGATTATACATTTTACTAGTGATGGGTACCGTGTTTATCATAATATTTGTCGTAATTTACAAATGTATTACTAGAATAAAACTTCATGAGACTTCCCTATTCTGAATTAACATTTGATACAGAGTTGATGCATGTATTTTTGTATACTTTTCCAATCATTTACTTTGTACTATTGTGTTAACTAAACGGCTGGTCATTTAGCTGCTTGGAAGAGTTTGCTTCAGCGCATGCGCTGTGGGCGGGAGTTTCAATGCGACGGTTCGCTCGCTCTTCGATGTTCGAATCCCCTCCAACCTGAGTCACATGCAGCTAATGAGTCGAGATGTCCTGATCAAGTAAAGAGAGAGACAAGAACGGCTCTCTTCAGAGTTCCTTGTTATTGAGGACAATGGGCTGTGCATGGACGTTACGCTAAAGTTGGTTATTTTGGTTCCCCTCTCCGCCTTGTCATACTGTGACTACATTATAGACCTGTCCCCTAAAAGTACGTTACAAACCATCTCTAACCCCCTAATTGATCTGACTGACCAATTAATAATATTTGCATCGGTTACAACAATATTTCATGTTTCAATGTATCAAATAAAATTTAAAATATCAAAACGTGACGTCCAGCTGGATCGAGGCCCCCTCCCCTCTCTGTCACACCGTGTCACATATTGGTGCATCTCCCCCCCCTCCCCCCCCTGAAGCGTGACGTCCTTTATGCACAACCCCAAATGAATTGAAATTAGATTATGCCCTGCAATCTTACAAAGTCAAGAACTGACTGAAGGAAGGGGAAAATCATACATTATCACTAATTTATTAGAAGCCATTTTTAATAGGGTTTTAATAACTAGGTATGACATTTGTTAAAGCAATTGAATATCATTGAAGCAAGTTGAAAAAAACACTTGATATCAAAGAAACGCTTTCCTAGTTTTTGTTTTCCCCAAACCTATTTTGAGTTAAGCCCTCCCAAATATTTTAAAATATGTACAGTAGTTTTACTGAAAGGTTCAGTAAATACTAAAAAGTGTATAAGCTGTTTGCACCGAGAATGTTTGCACACAGCCATTTTGATTAATTTTGATTTGCAATAATATGCGTTATATTGTAACATCCGCATAAGAGAGTCAGGTAATCCGGAGAATTTATTCGATGTTAAACCAGCAGATAATTCTCTCTCATGTTGCTTCATTGTTGCCGTCGCCTTTTCTAAATCGAAACGTCCAAACTCATTCATCCGCTTCATTTTAATGAGAAAAGAAAACCTCATTTATGTGATGTGAAACGAAAACAAGACAAATGTTCCACATAAATCTCCTGCCAGAGAAAGTCGACGGGTTTTATTTCTTCCTGTTGGATTTGCATTGTGACGTCACGTGTCACTCAGCACGTCCGATCAGGAAGTTATGATAAACGATCGGGGTCTCCGCGCTGTTATGTTGTGAAGCATCTTGATACGCACCTCGGTGGCTCACCCCGCAGGAATATATTATAACAAGATATCATGTGGTATGAGGGAGGGGGTGGGAGGGGAACTGCTTTATTACAATATAGATTCAAACCAGAGAAAGTAGCAGCGGCAGCAATTGATTGTAAACACCCGCGGTCACATAAATGATTTGCAAAAACTTTTTATAAATTTGAAAGCTAATCCCGACGAAAATATCTGCTATCTAATTAACATAATTGTTTCTCCTTTCAACAAATTGACTGTAATTCGAGCTCTAACTTAGCACATTGCGGTTCATCATCACTTTAAGGTGGCTCCATCGCTCGGGTCATGGTCTCAGATCTTCATAATGTTTGTGCGTACTTATTGATAATTAATTCTTAAAACACTTCTTGTATCTAGTCTATGAGATAAATTGAGTTACCCCCCTCCCATGTAAACTCGTCCCATTTCTAAGCGATGATGAAGATGTAATTTTATGTCGCGGCTAGAGTTGAACAGAAAACTTTTTTTTGTAGTCATATGAACATAAAATGGACATAATTTAAAAATACTCCAATAAGTGCTATTTTAGAAATCGAATTCAAAATGATTTTCCTATCCTGTGTATCGATAAAGTTTTGTTCGTTCTCTGATGACATAAAATTGAAAACCATTGACGGTCTCAAGAATTAAATTGTCGTAAGGGCAAAAGCTGATTACAATACCTGATAACTGAAAGATACGCCCATGAGGAGGCTGGGGGTGTCCCCCCCTCTTAGATTCTTGGCGATACGCTATTTAGATCATTCCTTCACATTTTGTTCATTTTCATTTATGTCAAAGACAACTTACATTTCTTATTTCGAAATATCAACTTCATTGTATGTCTATTATTTTGGAAACATACATTTTCAGATCTTTTCTAGATTCACAAAAAAACATTCAGTAAACCCTGGAAATCCACTCAGAGCTAAACTTAATTAATGTTTGTAGAATTAAAGCAATTTGTCATCATATTTTTTGCTTATATTAAAGGAAAACATCTGTTTTTCTCTCTTAATTCTCCTCTTCAGTGTTGCTTTCTCTTTCTAAAGAAACTCAAATTTCCATTAGATGGTAAAAACTTGTTTTCTTCAAGATGTTGCTTGGAATTAATTACGCATCCCCCCCCCCCCCCCAACCCGTCACCTACAACCCCTCATTGCAATGACGGACAGCTGTGTTACCTCCTCCCCTCCTCCTTGCAATAATTGTTTTACCCCCTCCCCCTCCTTGCAATGACTGACAGCTGTGTTACCCCCTCCCCCTCCTTGCAATGAGTTGTGTTACCCCCTCCCCCTGCTTGCAATGACTGACAGCTGTGTTACCCCCCCCCCCCCTCCCTCTCCATGCAATGACTGACAGCTGTGTTTTGGTTTGTTCGCAGTTCCATCAGACTTTGAAGACGTTTCTTAACGACAAAGTCTGGGACTTCTTTTTCTACATATCGAAGAACTGGCCAGAAGATCCCGTCTGTCTTCACTTCCCAGGGATGACAAGCTCGGTGAGTCTAGACATTATTGGAGGAACACTACTCTTAGGTGTTAGCAGTGCTGTTTTACATGTGACAACAAGTTCAGTAAAATCGTGAATGAATTGTTTCTACAACCACACAGAGTACTCGAAAAGTGTAGAATTTCGTGAAATAATTCGAATTTTTTCGTGAATTAAACTTGAATGGTATAATTCAAAGTCATAATAAAGTTGATTGATGCAATTGTCGAGGTACACAAGTGAAATTAGTGGAGAGTATTTATGAACAGTAAACTGGATGCAACAGGGTAATTACTCTGAATTAAATGTCAGATTATTTGTTATTCTGTAAAACTCAATTTATTGTCTGTTACTGATCAATTAAAATTAATTCCAATATTGTTTCAAGCACCTTTTAGCTTCATGCTTTTCTTGCTTTCTTGCGTTTTAGGTAATGTTAAAGGAGAACAAAATAAGTTTAGTGATATTTCAGTGTCAGAATGTTGTATGTGTTCATATAACATAGACATGCTTGTTGGTTATGAAAAAAAATCGGAACACACCTTGGCAGACGTTCTTGCGCAACGCTACGAGAACGATGACGTCACTGGGGCGTCGCACGGGTGGCTATGCATTGGTTATATGGGTGCCGCGTGAGTTCGTATGCATGCATGCAAGTCAGTCTATATTCATTCATGCACTAACTTATGATGTACAATGCAATTTAAAGATCAAATAATAGTATCATACTATTTCATAATGCCAAAGTGTTTGTTTACAGCTGTAATAGTAAGGAAAAGGCATGCATGCCATCGCCGCGAACACCGATTCCCTAATAGAAAGAAAGCGCCGAAACGATTCACTGTTTTGAAAGCTAAATCCAAAGCTCATTCAAAGCTTCCTTCGTCTCAAAGTATTAGTGTTATATAAACTGATTGATCTTATGATATAAATGATTAAATTATCACGTTCACATAGATGGGTTTATAGATACGCATTCTATTACCGTCTTACCTCATCAATTGTCTCACTTTCCCGACGACACAAACATTCACTCAACAAACACTCAAAATCACTCGACATTGGTTACGTTATTTTAGTTTCATTATTCCATCTTCAGAATGTTTTACGAGTTAAACTATAAAAATGCTCGTAGGTAATAAATTTAGATGAGATCATTATACACTTGAGAAACTTGCATGCGTAGCTCTCAGGAATTTGACGCCTCACCCAAGCAATGCACCCAAGAGGCCCTGATATGTTTATGAGTTGTAGGCGTAGGTTTTTTCGTCACATGAAAATCAGTCGAGTTCCTGCAGTCACTGAGTCAGGATGTGAAGAAAGTGTAATTCATAGTATAATCCGATTTAATAATGACTCAGTGTTCGTTTTAGGGTTTTAATAATACAGAAAAGTAAGTGCCTCGGGTATCATACCGCTACTCGTATAAAATAGATCACCTCAACTATCGGAAAGTGAACGCAAGATTTGGATGTTTAGTTTAGACTGGACCTAGAAGAAGAAGCATCAGATAGTGAGGACTCCAAACCGACAGTGAAAATGAAAGTGACAGTGATAATACTACTCCACATTTATTTTATTTTGTATTTTGGTGCTGTTTGTCCACCCTGTTTAGATTGTGCCGTGAATGTGGGGCACTCGTTGTAAAAACTAAGAGGTGGAGTCGAGGGACTATGCTAGGGGTGACGACCACGTGTGAAGCCGGTCATAAATTACACTGGCAATCTCAGACTATGAAGGGCAATCAACCCAAAGGCATTTGTTTTTCACGCACTACTTTTGATCAACAAACTAAAATGTATTTTCAAAACGTACTTGAAAATGTGTGGATGGAACAGAAACAGTAAGTACAGTACCTACTCGCAAAATAATTAAAATAATAAAAAGGGGTTTTTAGTGACACAATCAAATTGCCGTCTAACCGTACCAATGTTTCACTTTCCTGAGAACACAAACATTCAAAATCACTCGGCATTAGTTTGCACATTCCACGTTTACACCATCAATTATTATATCTTTTCGTCCCGAATATAATCTGAACAGTGATATCGTTCTCGTCCACTAAAACAACACTGTCTAGATCAGTCTATGCATATTCTGGTTCAAACTGATGCGGTAATATAGTTGTCTCTACTCATTATCCTATTGTATAGTGAACGGTTCACAGCAAGAATAATGCAGTTAGCGTATTAGAAATTAGTTCACAAAATAAATGCACAATATGAGACACAGAAGTGTTTCTACGTCTCGTGTTGGACACGAACTGCATGTGTGTTGTGTAAAGAACAGATGAGTGTCGTGTCACACTTGATTTTGTTTATAGCCATGTGCTCGGCCGCGCTGCGACTCATGACTCAGAACACATGGCCGCGCACCACGTACGTCACGCATGAGATGAATATTCGTTGCGCGCTACATGAAATAAATCATAAAAAAATCAGGAATTTTTTTAAAAATATGCGGTTTTCACTAAAATTCATAGAAATAAATATTACATTGCATACTTCTCGTATTTAACGTATTTTGTTCTCCTTTAAGAAGTGATACGAGAGACTGTACACGTCTTTATACATGTCTGTACTTTCTACTGACTAACTAGTGGAGTCATTGCTTCTGAATAGAATAACTCCAAGAAAACGCGTCGCCTCGACTGCTGCGCCACCATCGGTGACTTTCTGCAGTAGACGCGAGCTTTCTCAAGCTTGATATACGAGCCAAATTGTTTTAGTTCTACAACTTTCATAAGAAATTCGGTGTCTTCTTTTGTAGCTGTTTTAATATAAATATTCTGGTACGAACTTTGCCGAGGAACAAAGAACGCAAGAGAGACGAAGGAAAGCGAAGGTTTGCCTCGAGACAAAGAAGAGCGTTTCACATGCCAATTATATTCTCCACACTCCAAGAAACAATTGTGTTGATAGGGAGGGTGGGGGGGGGGGGGGGATTGGAACAGATTCCCAGGGCTCTGGAAACAACGTTATCATAACCCACGAGGGGCCTGGGGCAAGACCCAATTATGTCCCACTGTGAATGTTTTGAAAATTTACATAGTGATGGTTTTACGGAGTTTAGAACAATTTGTAAATCGATATTATTATTATATCCAGATTACTGAATTGTTCACAAGTTGGTCATTTGTCAAGAATCGTGCTGATCATGTAAGCGATAATATTTCAATTTGCGCTCAACTTTATTGTTTATTTAATGAAAACAATGTCTTGTCTCTCTGGGATTGTTGTGAATCTACAGCAAAAGGTTCGTTTTGCACCTCGCTATTCGCCTGGCAAGTCTGCGCGATTGCAGAGATGAAGAAAACACCTCAGTTCTTTCAATCGATATCTGATTTAGACAATAATATTTCTTGTCACGTGATGGACGAGTGAAAATTAAATTTCAACCAGCGCTTTTTCACGAAAGAAAATCGACTTTGAGGAATCGAGTTTTATGAGAAATTGAATAAAAACAAAAGTAGGGTTTTCTCGTAACGAAATCTGTAGGGAATCAAAACAATACAGAGAAAAACACACCGGATTGATTGAAGACTCTTCTTGTCGGAAAGAAGCTTCATGCAAAGACACACAGAGCAAGTTGGCTCAGTGATCTCACTCCGCTGTTTCATTCTCTCAGTCGTCCTTCCTAACTGACTGAGGTTGTTCGTTATTTCTCTCAGTCCAGAGGCAAATGATGTGAGGGTTTCCTACTACTAGGCCACGACCTCTTCCTTCTTACCGCTCATCCTTATCTATTATTCCTTATCGTCAAAAAAATCATTAACTAGTCTCCATTAGCCTTGCTGCAAAACAGTGCAAGTTAAACACTATCTAGTGGAGCGGTCGCTCCACTCAGCCAAGTCTTACCGTACACTCACAGTCACTCAACATACCGTAAATGCCTATATAAACTGAGGAGCAGACCAACTACTTTTACTGTAAGCAACAACATAGCATTTTCGGCCAACTGGATCTCAACAATGGAAAATCTCTCATTGTTGTGAAATGTCTTAATTTTGAGCTATGGCCAACCTAACAACATATACATCACGCGACAACAACCAGTCATGCCGTTTACGACCTAGAGGGCAGTGAAAATTGTGAAATTACACCGCTTTCATCTGCTTCTTCTTCTTCTTCTTCTTCATCTGATTCCCGAAAAAGTTGCTGTCACCGCCACAGCCTAAACGGCTTAACCGATCAACCCGAAATTTTTACCACATATGCACTTTTGGCGTCTGATGATACCTTGCCTCTTATAAATTTTTTGTGCCGCCATTTTTAAACCGGAAGTGACGTCATATATAAAAAACGGCTGGACCGATTAGAACGAAATTAGCGCCATTCGATTTAGATGGTCATCTATATGAAGTATGATACTAAAAAACATTATTTTCTTATTTTCTAAACCGGAAGTGACGTCATAAATTCACAATATTTAGCTTATTTCATCAAATTATACTTTAAATACACATATAATTAGCTTACATTGTAACATAGCAATACAAAATAATAATAATTTCAATACAGTGTTCTCGGTCGCCATTCCTGAAACCGGAAGTGACGTCATATATCGAAAACACCTGTACCGATTGCCACTGAACTAGCTCCTGTCTATGCATTCTGCAATCTTTTTGAAAAATCAATTGGGATAAATGAATATACAAATAAACGGTACCGGAAATGGCGGCAGGAACCACTAAATGAAACCGGAAGTGACGTCATATATTGAAAACGGCATGACCGATTTGACGGAAATTAGCGCTAAAGAATTCAGAAGGTCATTCATGAAGTATCAACTAGATAGAACTAGATTGTTTTCTTATTACCTATACCGGAAATGACGTCATAAATATGCTAAATGACGCCATTAATATGCTAAATGACACTAAATTCCCCAATCTATACTTTTAAATAGATATTTAGTAAACATACATTGTGAATAATTATAAATTCAAGATTGCGGTGTACTCGGCCGCCATTTGCAAAAACCGGAAGTGACGTCATATATCGAAAACGGCTGTATCGATTGTAACCAAATTTTGGAATTGTGTAGGACTAATAATTATGAATTCAAGACGACATTATTTTTGGCCGCCATTGTTTAAACCGGAAGTGACGTCATATATCAAAAACGGATACCTATTGCAACTAAATTATGTAATTATGTAGGACTTATATTTTTGAATTAAAGACGACATTATATCGACCGCCATTGTTAAAACCGGAAGTGACGTTATATATCGAAAACGGCTGTACCGATTGCAACTAAATTATGTTATTATGAAGGACTTATATTTTTGAATTAAAGACGACATTATTTTCGACCGCCATTGTTAAAACCGAAAGTGACGTCATATGTCGAAAACGGCTGTACCGATTGCAACTAAATTATCTAATTATGTTGGACTTATAATTATGAATTCAAGACAACATTATTTCTGGCCGCCATATTTAAAACAGGAAGTGACGTCATTTATAGAAAACAGATGTACCGATTGCAACTAAATTATGTAATTATATAGCCCTTATATTTATGGATTCAAGATGACATTATTTTCGGCCGCTATTTCAAAACCGGAAGTGACGTCATATATCGAAAACAACTGCCGAGATTGCAGCTTAATTATGCAATTATGTTGCACTTTTATGAATTCAAGGCGGCAGTATTATTGAGCGCCATTTTTTAAACTGGAAGTGAAGTCAGATATCGAAAACGTCTGGACAGATTGTAACGAAACTTAGACTATTCTTCTTGGATAATCATTTTAAGCTTGTACCAAATGCAACTTTTCTTACTAACCAAATCGGTTGAGGCGTATTTTTTTAAAGAAATTAGTCCTTGGTAGGACATGTGCTACAAGCTGTATGAATAAACTAACAAAAGAAGTGATATCCCAGAAAAAAACACTCCGTGTAAAAAAGGCAGCCAAGTCTCTTTACTTCAAAAAAATTCAACACCGAAAAGGAGTGATATCAAAAAAGAAGCCAAGTCAATGACATTTCCAAATATTTAATCGTATCTTTGAAATAAAAGTATAAACACCGAGAAATACTTTACAAAAGGACTTGGCGCATCGTTTTTTTAAAGACATTTTTCTATTCATAAGCATATGCCATTTATATACAACCGTCATTTAGAATTTTTAGAATAATAGGGACACATCTTTCAATTACATATTATACATACCTACTGTAAAATATTTTCGATTTGAATATATACGCTATGAAACTTGTTGCATATGTTTTCTATAAATACACAATAGTTATCTTCGTAATATTGTTTCGTGGTCAACATAATTAAGTCTCATGCGTTATACCTTCGCATCATGAAATACATTTCTATTAATCCGCATTTTATAACAATACATTTCACAAAGTACACAGAGACGGCACATGGAATTTCTTTAAATTTTTTAACTTTATACACTTGACACTTCAAAAATATATAATAGTGTTCCATAGATAGTTAGTAATTATTTTACAACGTTTCATGATTTCCCTCAATCAAGATCAAATTATGAAAACATACCCTTCTAATATCACCATATTAACAGTGCTATAAAAATATAAATGAGCCCACTTCCAATTGTTATTTAATTCTTCCACCCTTACATTACTTATCTATTACAACATGAAATCTTTCTTCTATCGCCATTGACAAAACTATAAAATAGCCATTACTAAAAGTAGCTTGATTCATAGATACTGGCTCTAAAAAAAAGAGGAAAATGTACCTAATTGTAAATTTCTTTCCACTTATAGGATAGAATGATGTCTTTAAAAAAACGATGCGCCAAGTCCTTTTGTAAAGTATTTCTCGGTGTTTATACTTTTATTTCAAAGATACGATTAAATATTTGGAAATGTCATTGACTTGGCTTCTTTTTTGATATCACTCCTTTTCGGTGTTGAATTTTTTTAAAGTAAAGAGACTTGGCTGCCTTTTTTACACGGAGTGTTTTTTTCTGGGATAGTAATATGAGTATGAATGAGTATATTCTTAACTTTCCCGATAATAAAATTTAAACACTTTAGGATTACTCATGGAAAGTTAATAGGTAAATACATTAATTATCCAGTTCAAATTCTTAAGTACCTATGCCATGTATAATCTGATAAATGCCTGCTATATTCGTCTCGAACAGATTTTCATCTTTAGATAAATCCTACCTATTCTCAGAACTCAAGAGTTTTTTTAGATTCCATCTGTTGTAAATTAATGTCATTGTTAATGGTTGAATATGTCTTCTATCTACATGAGACGCCTGTTGCTGACAACTGAACGACGTCGCTCCGCCTCGCTGCCCTTGGTGCTAGGCCGGGCCGGGCCCCTGACCCCCCCCCCCCCCCCACCCCCCCCCACACACACATTCAATCTAATCAGCCCGATCGACGTCTATATATAACGCATCCGGGTTGATGCGGACAATGTCACCGTCTTTCACGTCGAGCTTCACAGAGCTGTGTTGATTGTAGAAACAAATGCATTCATATGTAGACCAGTAGGATGCATTATTTGATGTGAATAAACATTAGGGCGCGCCAAAGATAGGACGATAATTTTGTCCGCCGTAAGCGTCACGAGCGTTTTGAGGGAAAGTGTTTCATCTTTACACTAAATTCTTTGGTTTCAGTATCTTTGGAATTACACAACAGCTGATTTTGTTGACAGCTTGACAGCTGACAGTTCAAACCTGTGTAGTTTAAAATAGTCGTTCAAAAGTAATTCCACGCCTAGTAAATAATCATTTAAAGTTCCATTGTTACCCTAAAGTCATTGGAAATCATCAGTGTAAGTAGAAAACTATTATTAACAAGGAAATGGTGTGGTTATTAGACTGAAGCCGCCATTTTTCAAATGAAAGTCACCGCCGCCTATAGTTGACTGACAACAGCCCGCTAATCTTACTAACTTGCTTTTGCCCTCAAAATGCATTGTGCTGCCATCTGCTGGTTGTTTCGCTTTGCACATGCCCTGACGTCATTTTCATGCATTTCCGAGGTACTGAAGTTGTTCGAAAGCATAGAAAATAAAACCATGTAAGTCGAAGACTGTAAGGAAAACGCTTTGTGTAACGCGTTGATTAATGTAGAGTGATCCTTAGATGATGGTCATAGATTTTCATAATGTTGTGTGTAGTTATTGATAATCATGCCGCACACAATTCCTGAAAAATGAAACACTTCTTGTGTTTAGTTTCTGAGGCAATTTGAGTTGTCTCCCACATGTTATCTTATGGCAGACAAGTAAAATCGTGACTTTTTAGGCTATATTGATGAAGATAAAAGTTTTTGATATGGTTAGATTTGAACAAAAAACTTTTTTTCTGGTAGTCATAACAACCAACAATATACCAACGTTATATAAGCGAAGATAAGAAAAGCAACTACCCTTGGGACTAAACTTGGGACTTGGTACTACTTATAGAAAACGTCAAATAAAGACTTCGCTACTTCCGACAGGAGTTGTTTTTATACCAACGTGTGCTATTTTGAAAGTTATACACCAAATTCTAAATGATTGTCCTATACCTCCCATGATGAAGTTTTGTTCATTCTCTGATGGCATAATATTGAAAACTAACAATTGGGCGGTAGTTGCTAACTACAGGACATTAAATGAGTCATTTATTCTTAAATATTGTTGGAATGTTGTAAAAAGTTTTAAGAAATGGTAATTTCCGCAATAAAATGTGTGCTATATCGAGTGATCGCGCCACTACAAATGTCTCAAAACAAGCATAAAATGGTAGTAAAATATCAATTACTCTTAAAGCTCTTTTAGTCTGAAAACTGACAATAGAATAGAATAGAATTTTCTTTATTTGTATTATACAATACATAAAGGCGAGGTTCACATACATGTTGTGTTCTTCCACCCTGCCTGATTATAATAATATTTACAATAAATAAATGTACCATTAATTCTAACAGCCATAGTAATTGGTTATTTAAATACTTAATAATAATAATTAATAATAATAATAACAATGATAGAAAGAAGGTACATGTTAGGTATACATGTTATAATGTTAGGTACAGTAGGTACCTATATCTATCCTAATTTACTAACTTAGATCATGATGTTTAAGTTAATGGTAGATAGTTTGTTCCAGTCTTATTCTAGTTATTGTTATGATTGTAATATAATAATATTGATTTTGATTGTGCCATGCTCTGGAGTGTAGCATTTTAACTAATAACCGTCCGCATCAGTCTTCGCTTAAATTAGTTATAGATTAATATTTCACTTTTATGTACACTAAAATAACAAACTAATGCCACGCTCGAGACTCTGGAGTGTAGCATTTTAACTAATATGTCCGCATCAGTCTTCGTTTAAATTAGTTATAGATTAATAATTCACTTTTATGTACACTAAAATGACAAACTAATAGATAAATAATAAACATTTTGATTGAAATAAGTTATCTACCTAAAAGAGATTTAATTATGCTAAGATTGCTCTAGGTAGTTGTATTAGGCATTAGGTGGTTTGTCTCTCCTAAGTATTCTTGTACAGAGTAGTATGCTTTTGAAATTAGGAAGTCTTTTAGGTGATGCTTGAATACTTTACTGCTGGAATCTAGTTGGGATTTTATGGAGTTGGGGAGATTATTGAAGAGTTGACCACCAGCATAGCTTGGTCCTTTTTTGAAGAGATGAAGATTGTGCATTTGTGCATCAAAAAGACGGAAAATG
Organism: Leuctra nigra; assembly: GCA_934045905.1. NCBI lineage: Eukaryota > Metazoa > Arthropoda > Insecta > Plecoptera > Leuctridae > Leuctra > Leuctra nigra. The sequence goes on along the minus strand of OW203762.1, from coordinate 4,120,500 downwards.
TTGGTCTCGATTTCCCTGCAAAGTTTTAAGTTGATCGATCGAACGGTCGATCATTTGTAATTTAATCACATGATTAAGGAGACTTTTCTATGTTATATTTGATAACCTAATTGCATAACTCCTTGCAAGAGGTTGTCGTCAAGTCTGTGTTTGTTAGTGTGTGTTCCTCCCACCAGGCTGATTGTCCTCATTCATCCCATGAATAGGCCTGAGTGTCTCGCCCCGCCCGACAACGCTAATGGCGGCTCTCTGACGTCATCAGTCCCTCGTCAAGACGCTTGTTCAGACCACACACACGTCATAGCAGTCACGTACAAGTACACGCAGTCCGTTGGCTCGATTACAAGGTGCACACTCTTGGAATCATGTAATCAGGATCAACAAACCGTGGCCGACAGGAAACATCTGAATGTTGGACGGTGGTGGAGTTTGTGTTGGCCAATGATGCACTGCGGCTAGGCTGGCGAGCATATGCTCATGTGTAAGGGCTACCCATGCCGGACAGGTCAGTGGTGAGGTCCGGACAAAGAGCAGCCAAGGTCGACCTACCCATGCCTCTCTCGAATTTACGGTCCCCTCGGGCCGGTCTCCCACCTCGACACGGACTCCCCCCCCCCCCCATCACCCGAATCGGGTCCCACGGCTCGAACCCTCCCGCCCCGCGGTCCGTTCCCATTGTGGCCTGGCCTTTCCACCAGTGCTGGACTCCCCCGGTCTGGACCCCTTTAGTCTACCCCTCCCGTAGACCTTCCTTAATATTCAACAAAGTTAAAGTAAAACTTAATGTGCGCAAAATGACCTCGCTGTAGACGCGCTATTAATCGTATCTAATCTGAATGTTGGAGAACGAAACAATATTTTGAAATATATTTTTTTTCATAATGGAGACCTACGCATATTTTGTTTCGCGTGATAACACTTTATATGGTTGAGATTTGATGCAATACCAACTTGTGTCAGCTGTCAAACTTTCGAGAATATTAAAAAATTGAACCTATAGAACATCAATTACAGCAAATGATTGTATTTTCAATTAAAATTGTATTCCTCAGTGAATTATGTTAGTAATAAAACGCTCCATCAAATGTCACGTAAAGTGTGTTATTCCACGTGAATGTTTAAGCAGTGAGGTGGAGGTGCCATGCGGTGACCGGCACCTCCACCATGACCACGTGGAAGTCATTTCAACATGAAGAGTTGTCGCTTAGATGAAGTGGACTTGAGACCAGGTAATTCAGTGAGACAACGAGACATTATGAACATGTAGGTACCTGAATGAAACATTAATGCGTATAGTACGCATGTCTTTCATAACACAATTAAGCAAGTGTAGCGTTTACGTTTATTTGATGTTTACTTCAGTTTTTGTTTGAAGTCACAAGAAAAAGAAAAAATCAATAAAAAGAAACAAACAGAAAAGTAACATAGATAATATTGTTTTTAAGAAAATAAAACAACCAGTTGAAGGTAAACAAAGTGGATCAGATATCACCTTCATTGTGATCAATACGTCATATGATCTTGTGTCGACTAACTGGTGGCATTTGTTTGCCATCACGTGACTCCCGTGTCAGGGGGGGGAGGGGAGGGGAGGGGGAGGGGGGATGACGCGGCTGAATCCGTGGAATTAGCCGATTGGATGCAATCATTAATATTCATAAGAGATTGGAAATATCTGCGGTAAAATCAGTCAGTTCTTGAAAGACTATCGACGTGAGAGCAGTGAAAATGATTTATCAGTTGCAACCTTGCAGGGTTGGGAAACTTCTTTTTAAAGCTCAGTTTATTCTTAGATAAACGGGCATTTTAAAAGGTCAATTCCTTTTTTACAAAAGTACTATAAAAGTTTAAGTTCAATAATAGGAAGTTAATTTTCAAATGTATTTCTTTTGCAGCGTTAAAATTTTCGATGCATCAAAGAACACTTCCTCAAAACTTCAAAAGTGAAGATATTGTAGTTATGGTTTGTGTGCATGATGCAATAATATACTAGCTAGAGATACTTACACCATGGATAGTGTGTATGAAGGTATTGCAAAAGAAAAATGTTCTATGAAAGGAATGCATTATTTAGAGTTAGTAACATTTTGATAGTGTTTCGTGCTTATTGAATTACTGGTTTCAAGTCGTCTATTCCTCTAAGTTACAGCTTTGTGTTAAAGCTCTTGTATAAATGACTGTCACGTGTTCATACAGATGGAGGTGCCGGTCATGACATGGCACCTCCACCTGGCTAATGCATGAGGATGAAACATTCACGTGGAATAACAGACTTTACGTGACATTTGATGGAGTGTTTCATTACTAACACCATTCACGGAGGAATCCAATTTTAATTAATAATACAATACAATCCAATTCTGTAATTGATGTTCTCTGTACACATTGTTTTATTTCTCGATAGTTCGACAACTGACACAAGTTGCTTTAGCATCAAACATAAACCATTTAAAATGCAATCACACCATAAAGGAAATATGCAAAGTCTCCAATATTTTATTTCCGATAATTTCATTTAGATACAATTTTTGAATCCGGTTGAAATCGCAATGAGCTTGACTTGAGTTCACAGAACATGTTGAGCCGGCGTGACTGAGCCTAGCGATTGGCCAGTGCTGCTTGGTCCACGTTGCATACATGTTCAGTGACGTCACAGCAGACTGCGCGCCAACATGCCGTTCTAGAGGGAGAAATGAGCTTGATTTGAGGTCACAGAACATGTTGAGCCGGCGTGACTGAGCCCAGCGATTGGCCCGTGCTGCTTGGTCCACGTTGCATACATGTTCAGTGACGTCACAGCAGACTGCGCGCCAACATGCCGTTCTAGAGGGAGAAATCAGCTTGACTTGAGTTCACAGAACATGTTGAGCCGGCGTGACTGAGCCCAGCGATTGGCCAGTGCTGCTTGGTTCACGTTGCATACATGTTCATTGACGTCACAGCAGACTGCGCGCCAACATGCCGTTCTAGAGAGAGAAATCAGCTTGATTTGAGGTCACAGAACATGTTGAGCCGGCGTGACTGAGCCTAGCGATTGGCCCGTGCTGCTTGGTCCACGTTGCATACATGTTCAGTGACGTCACAGCAGACTGCGCGCCAACATGCCGTTCTAGAGGGAGAAATGAGCTTGATTTGAGGTCACAGAACATGTTGAGCCGGCGTGACTGAGCCTAGCGATCGGCCCGTGCTGCTTGGTCCACGTTGCATACATGTTCAGTGACGTCACAGCAGACTGCGCGCCAACATGCCGTTCTAGAGGGAGAAATGAGCTTGATTTGAGGTCACAGAACATGTTGAGCCGGCGTGACTGAGCCTAGCGATTGGCCCGTGCTGCTTGGTCCACGTTGCATACATGTTCAGTGACGTCACAGCAGACTGCGCGCCAACATGCCGTTCTAGAGGGAGAAATCAGCTTGACTTGAGTTCACAGAACATGTTGAGCCGGCGTGACTGAGCCCAGCGATCGGCCAGTGCTGCTTGGTCCACGTTGCATACATGTTCAGTGACGTCACAGCAGACTGCGCGCCAACATGCCGTTCTAGAGGGAGAAATCAGCTTGATTTGAGGTCACAGAACATGTTGAGCCGGCGTGACTGAGCCCAGCGATCGGCCCGTGCTGCTTGGTCCACGTTGCATACATGTTCAGTGACGTCACAGCAGACTGCGCGCCAACATGCCGTTCTAGAGGGAGAAATCAGCTTGATTTGAGGTCACAGAACATGTTGAGCCGGCGTGACTGAGCCCAGCGATTGGCCAGTGCTGCTTGGTCCACGTTGCATACATGTTCAGTGACGTCACAGCAGACTGCGCGCCAACATGCCGTTCTAGAGGGAGAAATCAGCTTGATTTGAGGTCACAGAACATGTTGAGCCGGCGTGACTGAGCCCAGCGATCGGCCCGTGCTGCTTGGTCCACGTTGCATACATGTTCAGTGACGTCACAGCAGACTGCGCGCCAACATGCCGTTCTAGAGGGAGAAATCAGCTTGATTTGAGGTCACAGAACATGTTGAGCCGGCGTGACTGAGCCCAGCGATTGGCCAGTGCTGCTTGGTCCACGTTGCATACATGTTCAGTGACGTCACAGCAGACTGCGCGCCAACATGCCGTTCTAGAGGGAGAAATGAGCTTGATTTGAGGTCACAGAACATGTTGAGCCGGCGTGACTGAACCCAGCGATTTGCCCGTGCTGCTTGGTCCACGTTGCATACATGTTCAGTGACGTCACAGCAGACTGCGCGCCAACATGCCGTTCTAGAGGGAGAAATCAGCTTCCAGAGCTAACTAATTCAGAACTTTATTTCATTACTTTAAAACGACAAGTGTAAAATCAAAAAAAAAACTTTTCGTTTAACATGTCTTTAAAAAATACATGAAAATTATGCAATTCATATTTTTACGGTAAAAAAGGACTCTATTCCAGTTTTCTCAACAAAGTTTGAAGATATTAAATTGTAAAGAAGTAACATCGGCCATCATGATTCTAACGCCAATCTCATGGTTTAAACGCCATAACGCCATGATCCTGATTGGTCGTTGTTCCTGTTGTTCCTGTCCGTGATGCTACGTCCTGTTCTCTTCCTGTTCTCTTCCTGTAGATAAGGCAGGAAGCGCCGGGATATCTAGTGGAGCGGTAGCTTCACTCAGCCAAGTCGTTGCAAAACACAACCGATCACGACTGCGTTTAAATGTAGTTCAAATAAAAGTGGGGTTATAGTAACCGTAGCTAATCAAATGTTAATTGTGAAAAGTATTTGTAGTACCAAAAGGCATATACAATAAAATTAATAAACCGAGAATTGTCACAAAATATATCACTCGTAAAACTGCTATGTAACGCAATGTAATGGTCCCGCGATGGTTGAACTTGTTTCAAGTTCCTTCAACATTGCAATGAAGAACTCTGATTGCGATTTCAACTGCATAAGTTGAGTTCGATCACGTTCTGTTCACACTGTTTTCAACTAGGCTTGGGATTGCAATATTGCGCTATAGTGTGAACAGTGTGAACAAGGTATTTGAGAATAAAGACACCTAAAGAATGCGTTTTTTTTAAGGAAAATTACTGGAGATCGGATTCTGACGTCTCATTGAGAAGGCCGTGATCAAAACTAGTTTTGTCAATTAATATTCTGGAGGCCAAGTCTTGAAACTTAAGCTTTGAGGAAGCAAACGCTCTCGGACGTCATAAAGTCCCATTTACTGTAAGAATGATGACCTTGAAATCTACCTTTAACTGTTTAGCTTAATTTTGAATAAGGTTTTATGACTGTATAATATCTGTAATAATAATTTAATGTTAATAAATTGTTTCCAATAGATTGCTGGATGACAATCAAATAAGTGGCTTGACTTTATGTTTTAATGTCGATCACTCTTACAGTAAATGGGACTTTATGACGTCGGAGAGCGTTTTCGTCCTGAAAGCGTAAGTTTCAAGACTTGGCCTCCTGGTTGCGGTGAATAAACATCCAGTTTTCGCAAGAAAATGAAAGAATATGTTCTGCAATGAAATATGCCGAAATTATTACAATTAGTATACTGAACTGAGGTACCCAACAATTTCGGTTACCTCGCGATTTATAGTAATATATCTTGAAGAATTGCTATGCCATTTTAGTACCGTCTCAACTTTCAATGCCGAATGGTTTTGTAACTACTTTTACGATAGCATTAACATGCGGTTTACAACCTATACTGGATCTTAAAAAAGTAAAATTCTCATTGTTGTCCAACCAAGTGACCCTACCAAATATTCCAAGCTTCAACAATGTTGTGTAGTTTACGAGCTAGAGGGCCGTGAATATTAAGTTTCTGGAATGTTTTCATCTTGTAGGGATTTATCTACTGTATCTACACGGTATATTTACATCATTTTACAAGCATATTTTTTCATGATATGATACATTCCCTAAGGATATTTCCAGTGCAACTGCTGATAAAAAAACTACCATCGAACAATATGCACTCGCTTACTGTCTCAACAAAGTGACCTATACTCGCCAAATTCAAGAGATGAAATTACTTAACTATATTCTTAGTATTATATGGAAGTCTCGTGAAGATAAGATTCCAGAAAAATATTTATTTTATGAAAGTTGAGATATTGCTGAATACAGATGTGCTATTATTTTTGTTGTGGGACGAATAGTTTTCAAGTAAATAATTTACCAAGTTTGATAGATTTATTATAATTTTAAAACAGGAATATTGACAATGACATCACAATTTGCTATATTGCCATGGCTACAAAGGAATCACATTGTAACACATTGTTGGAGATTTGGCAATTATATTACAGTTCTGATTCTTGTTACATGACGTTTTTCCCGCCAAAATGTCCCATGATATTCGAATTTGATTTTTATAATGCAAATTTTAAATTACACGAGTGGTGAGTAAGGTTTGTCATTATTATTTGTGTTGATATTTTAAAAGATGGCATAGTAATAATTTAAATAAACAGAGGGGGGGGGGTCATTATCGTAAGTATTGAGATTGTTGTATTTATCTCAGACTTTACACCAAATATTGCAAAATTGAGCTTTAATTTTTTATTCATTTTAATGAAAAACGGGAATAGTAAGGCATTTTATGGGATACTTGTTATTTTCTTACTAAATAATTATCATTAAATCGGTATATTGAAGCATATCACATTTGTATGTGGAAACCTACATTTGTACATAGACAGAGGTAATCTTACCTCTGTGCTAAGGATATATTGATCTTATATGATAGATTTACATACGCTAATAAAATTTACGACAAGAAAGTGAAAATGCGAACTAGAATTCTTTCTCGGGCTATAAAATTATCTTCTCATGTATATTTAAAAGCTTATTACAACAATTATTATTTTGTTAAAAGTAATATTCAGAGTCCTGAATGATATGTCTGGCCCGAGTACTGAAGGGATGACGCTGAACGCTGAGAGCCGATCTCACCTGCGAGACTCATGAAGCGGTCCATCACCCTCCTCCGTGGTGGGCGTCAATGGCGTGTGTATCAACACTGCGCGCGCACGCGACGTCGGACGCTATCGAGCGCCGTCTCGACGCCCGCCGTCACGTGACGGGTCGATGGAGGCTGGAGATCGCCGACCACCACACCCTCCCCGTCGACGCCGGTGGACCACGTGGTCAGCACCTGGCACTCTCATGCACGGCAGAAGTTGCGTCCGCGAGGAGATATTTGGAAATGTCAGTCCTCCATGACAAGACAGTAGTGTTATAAAAAAAAAAGTAATATACCTTTTTAAAAATTATCAATGTGACTCTGCTTTTTAACAAAAATCATATACAGTTTGATTTCCAGGTACCCTTGTAATGGTTTTCAACAATAGGTAACACATTACTAGGGGACCTGGAACCAAACTGCTTATGAAAATTTATTAGAAAGCAGATCAGCCACCGAGATAAAATTTTTTACTTTGGTCTATTCAACATTTTTGCAAAAATTTGCTTTTTGTTTTTGTTTTTTTAATGAAAATATCTAAGTTCACAGTGCCTAGTGACGGCAGAGAACGTCAACTTTCCCCTAATCACTACCAACACCCCCATGGCGAATTTGTCCACTTCACCATCCCTCCATCAGAGATTTAAAAGAATATACGAAGTGGTCTAGGCGTCATTTGTAGAGATAAAATAGGCTTAAACTTGCGTAGAAATCTAGTTGAAACGCACCAATAGCATTCCTAAATATTTTCTTTTCGGAGTTGTCCGCCCCAGACTCAGATAATGCTGCCCCCCCCCCCCCCCCCCCCCCCTCCTTAGACCACCGATGAGCTGGTGAAAATGTTTCTCGTAACAATACACCCTCTCATGGACCGACTTCCAATTAGACACTTGAATAATTTTTGAGTATCTATTCAAAAAAATTTTGACATCTATCTATGTCATTCTCACTGCATAACTACACTTGTAAAGGCTAAGAGGGCAGCTATGTAGCCCTCCACTAGCCCAAGGTACCCTCGACTGGCCGCCACCACCTGGCAGCCAGACGGATATCGAGGGGACCTCGCACTAGCCATCCTGCCTCCGGTAGGTAAATGTACAATGGCCTCACCACTGACCTGTCCGGCATGGGTACACATGAGCATATGCTCGCCGGCTTAGCTGCATTGGATCATTGGCCAACACAAACCCCACCACCGCGCTAAGGTGGCAGCCGGGGTGGGGGGGGGGGGGGGGGGCGGCAGATGTGTTTATCATCTAAAGCAGATGTAAACAACCCTGATGATGTGTTACATTATCTTCCCTAGAAGACGAGATGTTTTGCATAATGGAGCAAGTTGGTTCAGACAGTAATGGATGCTGGACTCCGGAAATTGCGAGTTCGATTCCTGGGATCGTCCTTCGTGACTGAGGTTTTCTCGATGTTTTCCTCAGTCGAAAGGCAAGCGTTCAGCCTTTTCCTTACTAATATGCCACCGCCTCATTCCCACTGTCTATTCTTACCAATTTTTATCATCTTGCAATCCTCATCATGATCATTTATTTGACCCCATTTCTGAATTTCTGAATTCTATGTGGAGTGAGTCAACTTGAGCCAACTTGCTCCTTTCAAAATTGGTAATAAGATGAATAATATGTCAGTATAAAAAATTTAAAAATAACTCTGTCACTTTCCTCTCACTTATTTTGCTCTTATTAAAATGAAATCCAGTGTGTAATAAGTTGTCATTCGCAAACAGAAGAAGCGTCAGGAAATAAATTGGTTTCCTCGCTCGCTTGTATTCTCGATCATCATACTTCTATTTTGAAGAATCTTTAATATTCCGCTGATCTATTCCTGATACCTTTGTAATAATGGCTCAGATCATCCCATTAGCTCTCATGCAATATATCCAAGAGATCTCAAGATAAGTCGCTTAGATTTTCCACTTTTCCATCAATCATTTTATGTACACAAAAGAAGAACGAACAATGTTCACACAGAATGTGTTCATGTGAGTGAAGCTTATCGTATAAGACCTTGATTAAAGTAGTGTGACCTTGACTCACGGCCTCCTGGACTGCAGAGGGAATAATGTGAAGCAGCCCGCAACACACTCGTGTACTGCGGGGTGCTTTCAGGCTGAATCCCGGCATTTCCACGCTGTGACGCATTAGTGACGTATGAACCAACTTACTAAACAAGAACGTCAATTAACTTATTGGCAATAAAGTATAATTCATTATTCTCTAAGTGTACTTTTTTATAATTCACATATTAGGTGGAAAATTAAAGACGGAGCAACCAGTGGCGTACCTTCAGATTTCGTCCCCCCCCCCCCCCCCCCCCCCCACGGTACTTTTAATTACCTATACCGTAAAAAACTTGAAAAATATATGTATTTTTTTGTATTATGTTTTAAATACTTTTTATACTCTATGTAAATTCAGTAGGCTGTATATTTTTTAAATATCTATAGGTATTATTTTTCAAATACATTTTATTACTCTATATTGTAAATTCAGTAGGCTGTGTATTTTGTATATACCTATAGGTAGGTAATAGTAGATGATAAAACAATATATTCTCAGGTCCGTTTTGATCTGGGGGAGGGTCTCACAACCACATGCGGGTCCGGGCCACGCAGGCCAGGAAAAAGTTTGAATTTCACAACAGAATTTACTTTGGTGCATTTTATCGCGATTTAAACATAAATTTAGGTCAATTTAATGATTTGTCTAAACTCTAAATTATTTAAATTACTACTATTTTCATTAATATCGATTATCGATATTTTTGCTTTTATTTTTGCTTTTTATGGTATTCATTTGATCAAAATGTTTGAGCCCCCCTAGCCCCCTCCCCCCCCCCCCCCCCGACTGCGAGGGCTGCAACATCGAAGCTACGCCAGTGGGAGCAAAACAGAGTAAGTGCTATAAGAGTACTCGTGTAATGATTTATCGACAAATCGAAATTCGATATAATTCAGTATCTTTATTTGCATAAAATGTGTTCCATGAGTAAGAAGAAACTCTTTGAAATGCCTTGTCTTCATGTTCTGTGTTCGTGCTCGCTTGCTATTTGCATAATGGTAATCACATTTGATCCCACCTCTGACACCATGTTGTGACGCTGGCTGTGACCTTGGTGTGCAGCGGGTTGCATGGTAC